>JAIPMN010000595.1:38525-71699 GCA_020650975.1 Apostichopus californicus | reverse complement strand
GGTTCGATTCCCCGTCAACCCGTAACCTCGCGCACACAAAACCAGAGCCCTACCTCTAAACCAACAGGCCGCTTGTACATAAGCTAACATTGTAGCGACCCGACGAGGGCATATGCCAATCGGTTACATTACTGAAACCATAGATTTGAAAGAAAAATAGAAGGGGGCATAATCGAACTTTTGGGGGACATTGTCGTCCAAGATCCCCCTGCGTATTACTACTAAATAACGACAACTACAGGTGAAATATATTTCTCCAAACCATATTTATTGGCAATATGATCCATGATTGGCTTAATTGCAAATGAAAATGATCTAAAAAATAGAAAGAAAACAAGCAAGGAAACAAATTGATAATTTAAATTGGCTTTAAATTCCTATTTGGTTTTTGGAGATGGCTTCATTACAAGCAAATGTTTTGGATACTGCTATGCCACCTTTGCAAACACCACAACATACACAACTTTGACGACTAAGCTAACCATTATTGAAACTAAAACCAACTACAAAGTAGTCAACAATATCAATTTAAGTTGACTAATTAATTCTACTAATTATTCCTTAAGATACTATGTTACTTTCATATATCATACTTTAACACACTTGCAAGGACAATAGAATCATCCAGTTTTCTACTAGACAGGGGTTTCGGAACTATTTATACTGTCCCTTCAAGTGCTTTGGAGCCTGACGATGTATAGAGACAAGGACTAGTACTAGAAACTTGTGTGTCCTAGCTGGCTGGCCTGGTTAGTAGTGGCCTCAAAGAAGAGGGGCTTGTGCTAAATTTGCCACAATTTGGTGGTACCACACTTCATCATTAGTAGCAGGTATTCCCAAGAGAGATTCTCATACTTAATAATATGTTCACAATACTAGCAAAACCAGAAAACTACATAGCAGTGGGAATAAACTTTTGGCTTTCTGAGACACCACAAAATCATGATAAAAACAGTTGTAACACAACAATTTTCTTTGGGGTATTAGATTCAACTGCTAGAAAGTGAGATTATGGTCACCCATGCTCAAATGTCAACTCTACTGATACTTCTAAAGTTCTTTTAAAACTTCTAGCAATTTAAAAAAATTTGCTAAAATTTGGCGACCATTCTGATGACCTTTAGCAACTCCCTCACTTGGAGTATTATTGGAGCTCTTCTTTACCGAAATACTACACATCAAAACATGTACTAATAAGTACTGACTAAAGCGCACAACAGTATCTCGACCAAGGGCGTAGGAACCGGGGGAGGCTGGGGGGCGCCAGCCCCCCAGTGAAAAATATGGTGGGGCGGAAGTATCATTCCGCCCCCCCCCGCTCCGCAAGTCAGAAAACCCCTTTTTCATTTCCAAAGGAGAAAAAAAATCTCATTTGGAGCACCAAATTGCATCTAAGGCCAGGTGAAAATGCAAAATTATTTACAAATGGAGTGGGTGTTGAAGTGTGCTATATTGCACCAAATTGCATGTGAGGCCACCTGGAAATGCAAAAAAAATCCAAAGGGGAGGGGGACACCCTCTCCCCTTAGACCCCTCCCCCAGGCCGGCCATCAGTCTTCAGCCCCCCCACTCAAAAGTACCTTCCTACGCCACTGATCTCGACACTTAACAAGCTGCATTTCATTGTTGTACTCACGCTATAAACTTGAAATGTAACCCAAAGTATACCTTTAATATATACCGGCTCGAATTAATTGAATGATATGGTAACTACAAGTTTAAATTTGGCTCAAGAGGAAAGCTATCACAATGCTCAGATCAAAAGTAAAAGAAATTCTTAAATTGTAACAAGAGCAAGATGTCCAAAGAAATGAAAAGTTGAAAAAAAAAACGAAAAAAAAACTCACTGGCTGGAATGGGATTCACACCTTAATAAAATATAACATGATTAAAAGTATATATGTACGGGCTACATTCCCCACCACCCCTCCCCCCCCCCCCCTCTGTAGAAACATTTGGAGAGCCCCATTTGTTTAAATCAGGGGTTCCGTTCCCTAACTGGGGTGCATGAATCCCCAGGGGGTGCGTGGGTCCATCCCAGGGGGTTCGTGAGATGTTTCTGAAAGTCTAAACTAGAGTACTTTTTGTTGAACTAAAATTTGATATATCATATAATTGAGTAATGTACAATAGTCGTACCTATCGACAAACGCACACACACGCACACACATACAAGTGATATCATCACTGCACAAAAAGATAACAATTTCAAGATAAAATAGATCAATGGAATGGTGAAGAAGGACAAAAGATTTGTAAGCTCTGTGCCAAAATATTATTCCTTACTAACACGAGCAAATTATGATGTAAAAGCGGAGGGATTTAGTCTCAAAATATCAACTGTTCGAGTCAGTAGTGAACGTGTGATAATGTGAGACTAAAATGTAAAATTTGTTTTAAATCAAGGTTACTCCTGCAAGAGCTCTGGCCAAAAATTCAAACAGAGTAGACAGAAACATAATGAAAAATAGACTGGAAGGGAGGGGGAAGTGGGGGGGGGAGATGGTCTTGGGGCATCAGCAAAAAATGTGCAAAGAAACCCACATCGGAGGGAAAATATACAAAATAATACAAAAAAACTCCTTAGTAATGACAGAGACTGGCAACTACTTGGTAAATGCTTTCAATTTTGTTTCTACTAAAATAGCACTGTGAGTTAACTTTGTTTATTTCAACAACAAAAATGATTTAAAAAAATTGTTATTTCATTCATGTCACATTGCTCAAACACTATCTACAAACATGGGCAGTATAACTCTTTATAATATCATAGCATTCATATGGGAGGTTAAGGTGAGAAAAATGGCTTAAAGAAAGGTTCCATTATGTTAAGCTTAGGCATCAATTTTATATATACACATTTATGTGTTAGGCTATACAAGGTGGCTTAAAGAACAGTTGTTGAAGGTCATAAGTATTGGCACCAAATCTTAGCATTCTACAACTTACTAACAATTTTAAAAAGTACTTTCCTGCTAGTCTTTTAAATCTCCAAATCATTTTTGGACATTGAATTGTTGTAATTATGAAAATCGTATGTTTTAATCAGGAAAAATACTTTAAGGGTGGTAACGAAAATGCTTCTTGACGTTGGAGCATGAGTGACCATTATTAGACTTTTCTAGCATATTTGAGGGCAAGACTGGTGACCTTTAAGCAGAAAAATTTCTCTTTCACCATTTGCATTTTAACATAACTTCCAAGAACAGCATACAGGCTTGGCTGACTTGAGATTTTAAGAGATCACCATCCTTCAGTTATATACCCATAACACTGTATAGAGGTAGCTCACATTTAATCCAACATTGAAAATGGTATTATTTTCTTTCTTCAAATTGTGCATTTTCCCACCAACATGTCATGGTTACCATGGTGAAGTAGAACAGTTTGTGTTACAACTGGAATCGACTCTGCACAAGTTTTGGAGGTGCTTACCCCTGTCATCGAGGGCCTTAACTACCCCACGATATAACAGAGACGTTTGCTGTGGTTGGTTGGCTGTACAAGTGATTATCTTTTGGCCTTCTATTTGGCTCACTCATGCTACCACAAAACCAACACAATCTGTGACAAGACCAGTTCATGGTTAACTGATGCTCACTGATCTGCTAGTATATCTGGATTCATGATTTGATATTTTCAAGTTTCAGTTTCTGGGTAATCATTTACTGCCTCAGGAATGCACAGGGACCTGTAGTTATTTTTTCTTACAAAAATCTCTCAGCGTTTCCAACTATGACATCACTTAAAAAATGAACAGAAAGAGATTGAAATATGAAAGAAAAAGAAGACTATTTGACTTTAAGAGGTAAACCTGCCAAATATTCGCTGTTAAGTCGGAGGTCTGTCTAATCTGTAGATGTATTCCGCTGGTACAAAGTAACCATGGTAACTAACTTCGTCGGGTGTGGTGTCGTAATGGTAGTGACCACCTTCGTTGAACTGTCTGAAACAATGCGTGTGTTCCACTCGTAAGCTGAGACCCTGTAAATGTACACAAAATATCAAAATAAGTTTTAAATCTAACACACACAGTTGGCTCTTCATAATTTAAATTTTAAACGCTAATTTGCCACTGCGCAATGTTTTATATATGACCTGCTTTTTTTATTTGTTCTTGCCCTTTTGTAACTTTATAGTATATTTGTATTTGTATCATACTGTTTTTATGCGAGCATTCAGTTACCTTTTGTGGGGTTTAATAAAGTTTATTTTATCTTATCTTATCTTATATAGATTCAGTGTTTACTCGGAATGCCTTCTTCACTAAGGTTAATCTGAACACCATGTATGGAGTAGATCCCAGCTTTGCATTTGCAGTAAGTCACGTTTACGAGGGTTCAAAACTTTGACATTCAGTGACCTCAAATGACCTTTGTCCTCCACATAGGTTCTGTTACTCACAACTGTAGGTCTTGGAATTCAACATGAATTTCTTCAGGTGTTACTTTTGGAGTACAGTGTTTTCAAACATTTCAGACTTTGACCTCTGTTGACCTCAGTTGGCCCCTAATGGTCACTCTATTGTCATTACACACACAGAGAGTGAGTTTGTAACATCCTTCAGTAGATGTATCAGTACTAACACTCTGTTGGCTCAATGCACAGTAAGTTTTTTCACTGTTTATAACCATGATTACTGTACCCTACTTTGATAAGTTTTACAGTCACTTTTAACTATAAACTGTTTGCAGTTACTGTAGTTATAACATATATGTTTACTACAGCAGCATATTGTTTCAAGGAGCGATACAAATTTATGCTTCACAACCAGCAACTGGCTTAAATACTCTATTGTTTTTAAATCACCTGAATTAAATTCAGTAGTTGATTTACCTATAAGTAAAATTATCAGTTATTTCATTATTTGTATTCATATTATTATCATTTTTTTTTGTACCAGAAGTAACTATTTCCATTCTATAGCTGTTTTCTACAGTTACTGTAGCCTATTAATAAGTAACTTTAAATATATAAATTAATAAATAAGATTTTTTTTCTCTGATGAATTTCTTACCGGGTCATGACTAATTAGCACACTAAGACAAACCAAAGGAGCGTCTGCTTCCCGAAATTTTAACCAACTGTCGACATCTGCATCTGAATTCAGAGGTGCTTGCGAATAATCCGGCTGCAATGAACAAACGTGAACATCAAGAGTAGTAATTTAAACGATAGAGAAAGCTCACAGTGAGAGAGACAGAGGCAGACCTGTAGTTAAATTTGGGAATTCCTTCCCATATTTGTTATGAAAAATATTCGACAGTGACAATGTGTACCAAATTTTTAAATGTTGAAAGAGTTAGTGTGCTAACAAGGTTTTCAGACTTTGACTTTCATTGACCTCCAATGAGCTCTGACTTCCACAGAAGAACAAAGTCATTTTTATGCCCACTACTTGTGGATCTAAATAGCAAGAATGAAATTAATTTAAGCTTTATATTTTGAGTTAAACTGCTGAAATAGTTTCCAGCATAAATCACTAAGATGGATCTAGATACCAAGTATGAAGTTCATCCAAGCATTTAGATGGTTTTCAAACTTTGACCTATTGTTGACCTCAAATGATCTTTTATCTCCATCTTTATTTCTGTAGGGTTTTTGCACTCAATAAGGGAGATTTACACACTAAATAAGAAGTCCAAGGTGCACTGTTAGAGTTACAACAGTTGGTCCATATATTTAGTATAGTCGTCTAATCTTACAAATATGTGAGATCTGAAAACTACTGGTGCAGAAAGCACTGTCATTGTTAACCATGATGCAACATAACATAGTCAACTAGGCCAACTATAGCAGCAGAACACACCTGCTGAATTGTGTCTAGCAATGCACAATAAACAACATTGTCAACCATATGTCAGAGTTTAAGCTTTGCGATACCAGTTACTGACAATGTATTGTTATATTGTTGCAGAGGATTCAAACTACTCATTTACCTACTGCCAGTGCATAAGTAAGTTGCTGTAGTGCATTATTCTCTAAATTTGTACCTATAACATTACACAAGCATTTTCTTCAAATTTAAGTACATAATATTTGTAACATGTTCCACACTAAAAGGACAATAGGTATCATTTTGCTGTTTGTCAGTGAAGAAAAAGGCAAAATAATTGCTTCAACTTTCGTTCCAATTTTTGTCACAGAATTTGTGTACCTAACTTACCCCACCCCCTCCCTCCATCTTTTATAGCTTGCTGCCAAGTTTTATTCATCAATAAAAGGCAGACCAAGGCAATTTATTTCTTAAAGGGTGTGAAGACTTGCGCACAAAGAAACGTCTCATGCCGGTAATCTGACTTAGTTTCGAATGAGGTGTAACAGAAGTGTTAGACACCACCATCGATCCCAGAAATTACACACACAGCTTGCTACCGTCGGTAATAAGACACTAGTGTACAGTCAATACATACAGCTACGGTCAATACCCACAACACAGTGTACAAAGCAGCGTGGACATCTCAGGTCTAGATAAGAGATAACAAGGTATCATGTTTCATTACTGTCTGCATTTTGTAGCGACAAGAAGAAAACGTCATTAGCAAGCAACGGAAAGTTAACTTTTTCAGAGCGCGGCACGCCGTTTGGGGCGAGTCTTCAATGCCTTTAACCTTCTCAAACTGCTTCAGAGCACAGACTAGTGGTGACGAAGGAATCTAAGACTTACCATGACATGAAGCTTGGCTTTGCCACTTTCTATTAGGAATGTTCCTCCTAGGCCGACCGGTTTGTCTCCGTAATGTGCCTTGAGAGTTTCTCGCATATTCGTTACAAAGTTTTCCTTTCCGGATCGTTTTGATACTTTCACTTCTATAACCTGTTTGATGAATTAAATGATATTAGAGGTGAATGCATCAAAAACAAACCAAGTAGACATTTATTATGAAATGACTACTTTTGGCATCTCAATTTGGTCATCTAAAAACTCTCTTTCTTGGATATAATTGTCCATGGTTGTCTACTAGTAACCATGAGTGAGGGTTGTTTTCCTCACTTCAAAGATTTCATCAATATAATAAATAATATTTCTTGTTATTTTGTTCCTTTCTTTTTGTGCAAGATTGTTGTTAAACTTCCATAAATCAAGAACTGGCAAAAACATCAACATCGATTAAAATAAACTGCCAAAAGGGTTTCCATAACTTCTTAGGCATAAGTCAGCTTAGCACAAATATTTTCAGAACAAACAATTATCAATTATTTCTTTCTGAAACACAAAGTTTGATTTCTGTAAAAGAGTCTTGATGCAATTCTTGCAAAAGACACTTGAGAGTAAGTTTACTTTTTTCTTTTCAGTTCTTACACTTGTGATGTATATCTTGAATAATAAAGTGAAAACTTTCACCATTTCGGTAGTTTAAATCGTAGATGTTAGCTACGACAGTAAGCTCTTTCTAAATGATAGAAAGTGAATACAAAGACAAATGACAAATGTCTTTGATATTTTGTTTACTCTAAGTAATATTTTGTTTGAGAGGTCTCTGAGCTACTTTTTTTTATAATTATTATTATTTTTTTATAAAAGCTAGAGTGAACAATAGCCCATGAAGATTGACATAAGTCAAGAGCTAATATAGGCTGTGAGGCACTATAAAGAGAAATCACATGGGCCAATCAGTGGTTCACAGCAGCTTAGGAACTACTAGCAAGTGGGGGACGGTAGCCCCCTCACCCCAGAAGCACACCTAAGCGGTGCGTTGGGAGGTGTGCACTATATGTGACCTAAACTGTTCAGCATCCGGAGATTCAGAACAGATCGGGCATTCAGATGGTAGATGAACACCTCTCGGTCAAGGATTGGGTGATCAGTGCCTATAAAATACACCACCCACTCCCCATCTTAGCTTCCTCTTAAAGCTCTTCTATTCCATCTGCTTGACTTACCGGGCCTTGCTTTCCCTCACACGCTAATAGGTTACCGAGTATGTAGAATTCGTTAAGATCGTACTGCTTTATCATCAGTATCCCATCGTCTGGACATATCATAGCTGCACGGGACTTGTTATCCCCGTGGGTGCAGTCGCTTGTAGTTACAATATTTGGCATCAACTGCAAGAAACATCCAAGAACACAAACAAATCAGTTGATAGAGTACGCTTACAGAGTACTGAAACGGCAGATTATTGGTGCCAAGTAATCAAGACTTATTCAAGTTGTATCCAAATATGAATTTTTTTAATGAAGCAAAGTATACTTTAGCAACTTTTCTTCTTTATATATTTCATTAACTGAAAAATACAAAGTTTGTTTTTAGCAGCACTTGGTGGATTCAAGGAGGAGGGGCAAGAGTCACATTGCAATCACCTATCAACCATTGTCTAGTCATGTTTTCTCATTAACTGATCCAATTTATCCCCCCCCCCCTCCCCAGGATAACACAAAGGATCAGTAACATGAAACCTTGAATTCCTTTTCTGCCAAAATCTCAACCAAAAACTGGAAGATGTATACATATCCTTTGAATTAAAACAGAATGCTTGCAGTGTTATCTTTAGCACAATTTTTCCAACTTGATAAATTCATATCAAGATTATAAAAGTCATATCTAGCCCATTTGTAATCATATGGACAGTCGTTTCAACATTAGATACAGTCTTAATATGACGCGAGCTACCCCTAGGCTAGCAGATTGGGGATATGTTTGAAGAAATCTTTTACACAAGTTTAATACCATTATGTACAGTCAACAATAACAAACGATCACTAGTTCAACAGGACCATTTTGTGTAATTAAGTTTGTTTAGATAAAATGATTAATAAAAGAAATTAAAAATATAATCAAATTTTATTTAAATTTTTACCTCACAGTTTATTGTGCAAAGCCTTCCGGCTCCAGCACCAATGATAAATGCTCCGGGCAAATCCACTAAGCTAGCCACTGTGTCGAAGTTATAAACCTATCATAGAAAACAGACCATATAGAGAAGATAAATGTTGAATACATAACTATATGAATTGAATACATAATTTGAACATAAAATTTCAAAACATAATTACAATCACGTGGACATAACATCTAGGGTTCATAGAACAGTAGGTTAGGGGATACATACTTTGGAAACATTTGGGAGACCAGGGTCCCAATCCCATGGGGGCGGGGGAGGAATGGAAGGATCTCCACTGTTCTAGACTTTCAAAATATTTGCCCTCTTAATTGAACCACAAAGACTGAATGATATCCATATTGTTGAAACTAGTTCTATGGAAAACTGAGTGATATCCGATATCATATATAAAAGACAGCAAGTTTTAATATATATTTCGTTCTAAAGAACCTGAGATGATGAATCCCATGATATTTTTCTTGACAAATAACTTGATTATTGTTGAGATTATAAACCCTATTCACAAAGGCCACAGTCGTACACATAAGTTATTCATGCACCAGATTTTTTGTGATACAGCAACAGAATCATTATAAGAAAATTGGAATATCTGCAAAATATCTTGTGATATATTAAAATGACTGAGTTTCTCATGGGGACCTTGTATACCAAAAGAGTAAACACAAACACCTTATTTTATTATCAGTATTATAATTGGATTATCATTAGGTCACAGTTCAATGATAAACTTAAGGTACTAGGCATGAAACAGATGCAAGGCATATGAAGCAGTAGTAGTAGTATTGATGAATTGTTGGAATTTGAATTATTACCTTGTCTCTTTGAGCTAAAGGAACCAGGTATGGAACTCCCCCAACATCAGCTAGTCGAGGACTGCCAGAGATTCCTAAAAATGGAAGGCAAAAGAGAAAGGTGACATCAAGTTTATTCATGGATTGAAATGGACCAGCCAGTATGAGTGAATGACTATTGAAACCATAACATGCAATCAATTAACAGCAGCTTCAGTAGCATGAATCATCGGTTCTATAGATGAATACCATACTAAGCTACTACTGTATTATTTGCTATTATGGTTGATCAATTTATCCACCAGAGAGAATGGACCAGGCATGTTGCCATCAAGATTAACTATGTATTTCCATCCCAGTGATGTCGCCTTGGGAGGGGTGCATGCTTTCCCCTGGTGCCCCCCTCATGAAATTGCCATGTCAAAAAAACAAACACCAGAGGTAGGAAGATTCACAACTTGTTTACTTTTACTAACTATAATTTGTTAAAACATATATCTCCAAACTTCTGCTGATTTGAAGCTGCTATGTCTGGAATCTGGAGTCCCCCCCCCCCCGCCAAAAACCCACGCCAACATGGCTTTGCACTCCCTGCTCACAATGGCCCACATACTGTGTCCTTTTTAATGTTACTCTCATTTGCAATGCTCCCCCCACTAACTTCAAAATTTCTGACAATGCCAGAAATGCATCCATATGAATTCAGCCTACAGCAGTACACCAGATATATAACTGTAAAGTAGCCAGAATGAGTTTGCTGACTGTGATTCAAACTTCCTTAATGAGATGCAACACTCATAATGATGTCATTCATAGTCTTCACCATGAACACAATCCCAACCATCATCACTATTAAATGCGATAGAGTGTAGAGATAACCCTAAACTTCAAAACACACAGCCAAGAAATATCTGATTCCATTTGGGTGATACTGTATATCACAAGCTTAATGTTCCTTCACACAAATAGCTGTAGACTTGTGCAAGTCTAAATATGACATCATCAAGGTACAATGTGCTTCAAATTTTTCTCCTAAAAGTCCTTTTTCTTAATTTATTATAATGCTAAATTTTTGTAATGGAGATGGATTTTGCATAATATGCTGAATCAAAAGTATCTAAAGCTCTCAATTGTGAACTAACCACCACTTGTATTCAGTGTCAACACTGTTAACATTCTACATTGAGAGTAGCATATGAAAAAACAAAGAGAAAATAAATGGTTTCAAATCCTAGTGGCACTATGACGACACAGATTTACAAGATGACAAATCCCTGGAATGACTTCGAACTAGGATATCTCTCAAACAAAGCCAGGTATTTCTAAATTGTTTGGAGGAACTGTTCATCATAAAGGTGTGTTTCATACAAGGTAAGGATGATTGATGGCTTTTTTTACTCCATTAAGAATTAAGGTAAGAAAAAAGAAAGAAAAAGTGACTACAAACCTTTTGCTGCTAGAGTGAATGGCTTTTGAGTCAAATCTGGACATTGTACAGTTTTCACTGAAACATTCTTGAAATTGTTTGAAAGGCCTTTCTGTAACACTAAAATGTAAAGATTAAACCAAAAATATGAATAAAGAGCATTGCCCAGTAACAGTTTATTACAATTTAACCTTGAATGTATGCAGTGGTTACATGTGTTCGTAGTTGGCCAACTTATTTGACAGACATTTGTTACCACGCACTGCAAGTGCAAACATGCACATCAGCAAATGAAGGTCATTGGCCTACAGTAGGTGTTACCTGTTTCGAAGCATAACATTCAGAATATTTCTTGTTGACTGTATACTAAGATCACAACTTGGACTTGGAGGTTGCGTTGAGGAGCTGAGAATATCTAGACATTAGACCTTTCATTATGTCTATATTATCATAGCACAAAGTTGAGAATGCATAATTAGATCCTGTTGGGATGCTTGGTAAGTCTATAGTATATATCTTGCCTAACTTATATTTCTAAAGGAATTATCACTTCTTAAGCTTAAAGCCTTAAAAGGTTTTCAGTATTGCCCCCAGATAGCTTGAAAGTCAGATAATGATATCAGTGTACAAACTTAAACAATCAGTTACTATACACTTTCACAACCACCCTCAAAGCCATTCTCCTCAGTTAAAGTCTCAATACGTGTTTGCTGATGAATTTCGGAAAACAAACTTCCGCAGTAGTTTCTTTTTCTAAGTACACTCTGACCTGGTGGGTTTAATGGAGAAATGCTGTTGCAATCGAAAGAAAGAAATTTATTTTCTGTTGCCTTAATGGCGCGAACGAATTATCGTAAAATCACTGTGAACGTCCATGTCAGCCGGATAAAGATTTTAATGCAGTCCTATACTCGTATCATCCACTTTTAACAATTCCACAGAGAAAACATCTGAAAACACCTGTTTATTCATTGCAATGGAAGGAAAATACAATTTCACTAGCTACATCGGTAAGACCGAGAGAAAGATACAAGAGCAGGGACCAAAGACAGGCTAGCCATGAATGTAAAAGTAAGCCTAGGCCTAACGGTTGTAAACAAAAAAGAAAGATTTGATTGGCGCATGATCTGTTGGGCAGGGCTTGCAAATTCTGATTAAAGTTTGTAGAATCTACAGACTTATTAATAAATCTGGCGAATTTTATTCAGCTCAACTTTTTTAACGACAGATAACTCAATAAAAATAAGAAATATTGATATGAAAATTGCATAGAAAGGTCGAGGTTTAAGTTTGGCAAACACATACTGAGGCTTTAAGTTGAACTTAGGGCCTAGAACAACTTTAGGCTAGTGAGTAGTATAGTGTCTCATTGAACCCTAACCTGTTGGCTAGGCTTTAGTGTTACTCAAACTCTGGGTTTATTTAAAACATCTTAACCTCCATCAGAGTACATCTTAAACATTTTACCAATTTATATTATGCTAACATTCGCAGGTAATACTAATAACAGTTAGCCTAAGCCTAGGCCTAACCCGACGGCATAGCGTTAGGCCTACCTCTGCACAGCTCATCGAGGTCAGGGACGTGCAATGAACATTTTTCAACTGGAATCTCCTGTGTAGCCATTACTGCTTGCTATTTTTCGCTCTTGGCTAGTCGTATTTGAAATTGCCAGGTCCGAGGTTATCGAAAATTCAATTCGACGAAATCGTTGCGAGGTTACGCTCTCCCTGGTGATTTGTATAACTTTGTATTGTGTTCCTCCTTGCAGTCTAGTCCGATCCAGTTTCAGAAAGTAAACACATGTGATGATACCAACGGCCAGGGTAAGTATAACAACATGTCTCACAAAGTTGTGCTGAGGAATGGCCTAGTAAGTCAAAAAATAACTAATCCAATCGTATCGACAGTCACACGTCCGACGGATTCAAGTCTCATAGAGCATTGATAAGCTGATATGAAAGAATAAAATACTTGCATAGAAAAGAATTTTGTAAAATGAGATAACTGATGGATTTGTTGGAAATTGTAAATTCACCGGAAATGATATCACAAGTGCAAACAAATATAAGTGTTGCGCCACACATGACATCATCTCAATGACGTTTCAAATTATAGCTAGATCGCTCTTTTGTAATACCGTATTGTTGTAACGGATATGAAAGCGCAGACAGGTTGCGCTTAAATGTTGAGTTTTCCAAAATTTCTTTCGGTAAGCAAAATCCTGCGTAAATTTTCTGGATAATAACTACGAACAAAGGGCAATAGCTGCCCTTATCTTGTAGTGTTCCTTTGAAGGTTTATTTTGATGGTTGCCTATGCTAAGCCTTAGTGATAACTGGTAAAATCGTCTGCAGACGTCCGCAAGTGTATTACGAATAAAAAATTGCTATTGCGGGAATTACGAAATCCTTGTTTAGAAATAGTAACATTACTGCGAAACTTGATATCCAACTACCGATTTTGACAGAGGGATGCATTCCCAGAAATAGCATGACTTTGCTAAAACCTGGAATGTGTCCACTGTTGAACGAAAACTTAATAAGACTGCTCCGTGATCTGAAAATCAATACTGGTTTGTTCTAATTTTATTTATGTGCACATGCCCTTCCGATTAAGGTTACGGCTGAGCATGTCAGACTGTAGCTTAGGCTAGCCCACAGGCGCTCCCAACGTTGTACTAGGCATAGTATTAGTACAAATACTATAAGTGTTCTCACAGTAGCTAAGTCTATAAAGAAATCCTACAAGTGCCTAGTATAATAAGGTGAACATATTTTTTTAATAGGAATGTGGGACAAATTGTTGAAGGCATGATGTGCGGGCCTCAGGAAGGGGTCTAAGGGGAGGGGTAGAAAAAAGTGTTAGTACTCAGATGTAGCTGCACGTGACATGACATAATCAAGAGTAGGCCTAGTATAGGTCAGCACAGTAGTAAAAACACTGTCATGCTTGCACATTACTCCACATATATTGTAGGATAGGCCTACCCAACTTCATACTAGTTCTTGTTTTGAACTCTGCGATTGTCTGTGCGAGGTATTTGTGTACATCTATGGTTTTGTAATGACGCGTCATTAAAGGCATTGAAGACTCCCCCCAAACCGCGTGCCGCACTCTGTAAAAGTTAACTTTCTGTTGCTTGCAAGTGAAGTTTTCAGCTTGTCGCTACAAAATGCAGACAGTAATGAAACGTGATACCTTGTTATCTTTAGCTGGACCGGAGATGTCCATCGCTGTATCCTTTGTACACTGTGCTGTGGGTATTGACCGTAGCTGTATGTACTGACTGTACACTAGTGTCTAATTACCGACGGTAGCAAGCTGTGTGTGTATTTTCCGGGATCAATGGTGGTGTCTAACACTCATTCGAAACTAGGTCAGATTATCGGCATGAGACGTTTCTTTGTGCGCGAGTCTTCACACCCTTCAAAGTAAAACGGGCAGGAAGGTAGATTTTGCAACATTTCTAAATCTGTTGTGAATAAAATGTTGTACTTTAAAATTTCAGGTACTTCTTGTTAAATCTGCGACAATTTCGGGGACACTTGTTAATAAGGTACAATACACCAAGTTTGAAGAAAATCGGTCCAGTCGTTTGGAGGAGTTTTCGACACAAAATTGGAAGCAAACACACAGACACATTTTAACCCCTCCCTCAGTCGTAGGTGGCCCCCGAGAGTAGCCACTCAGGAAATTTAACCATTACCATGGCAACTGTTGCTATGGCAACTGACATAGCTGTATATTGCCCAACTGGCAGAGGTACTACAATATCTCATCCTCCCTATAGGAGCGACAAGATAAAAACAGAAAAAACTTGCTTTGAGCTTTCAAACAATATATTTAAACTATAACAATATCAAAGTAAAGGTGCAGTGAAATGTGCCTACATGAGCCTCTAATTGTTACTTAGTGTATTGGACTTCTATATATATATAGATTAGTAATAGTAGACCTTCATAAAATAACAATTAAAGCAATATATCTTGCTCAGTGAAAAAAATTGATACAAGGATGAAATTGGGAGTCACCTCACATTTCCAAAACAGGTGAAACAACTAACAGACTGGTTCACAAATACCATGTGCAGAAACCTATATTGAACTGAAGTTTGCTTTCACAGAGGGATGTGAAAGTGTTACAAAAAGGAGGATTCCATTTGTCTGGAATTTTCATTTACAGGTCTTCAGTATTGGCTCCACTTTGTAGTCTGCTCGAAAATGCTATAAACCTTTCAAAAGTACCTTCTGGAAGGCTCTTACTCTACTAAAGTATTACATACATTTAAGAGCAACTGCAGGGATGTGCCCACCCTGGGCGGCACTGGGCGGCCCCGCCCAGCACTAAAAATTACCGCCCAGCACTGTCTTAAAAATCGTGAATCCTGCCCAGTACTATTTTCATCTAAATCCCGACATTCCTAACAATATATTCAACATAAATTGGGCCTAGCCTATGCCAAAATCATACAGACTAATAATGCATCAGTTATGCATTCGAGAAACATTACTTACGGCTCTCAATCGGTCCATTTTAAAATCTCTTTGAAACAACTAAAAACTTTTACCAGGTTCGTAAAATTTCCCTAAAAAAAATTTTAAAAAGTAAATTGTTAGCAAAACTAGTACCTGTGTATGTGCTTATAAAGCTACACAAAGGCCAGCATTTGGCATCTGAGCACCTTCAAAAATCCCCCTACCCCTTAGTTCCCTCCCCCAGGATGGCGATCAATATACCCGGCACTCAGGAAATCATGGGCACATCCCTGCAACTGAATAGTCCAGTGATTTTGCCTCAGTGAGTAAAAATGCTTTTAGGGTGGCAGCATGACCACCTATCCTGATAAACTATATATAAGATATTTGATAATGTTCGTTAAATTAATTCCGTCGGCTTACCTATTTTTCTATTATATTAATAGTTTCAGATTTCATCGCTGGTAATGCTGAAGAATTGGCCAGAAAATGCAGCATTTCATACAAGGTGATTGCACATTCGTAATTAAATTCTCTAAATCTCGCAGCTTCTGAAGTATTGAAGTCAGAGAACTGTAAACACAGGATTCAGTTTTCCTGACCCTAGCCTCTGCCCTTTACCTCCCTGTTTCACTATTTAGCATATCTTTTCTAATTAGGCCATGGTAGTTTATAAATGGGTTTTCAGTAAAACCTTTTATAATGAGCTGCAATTATATTTACCTGTTGTATAGAGCTTATTTTGTGAAGTTTGAAATAATCAAATTGGTTTATATATGAACCTTTTGAGACAGTTTGTCGTTGAACCATTTGAGTACTTCTCCATGTAAATCGCATGTATTGTATTTTGAGGATTGGTAAGAGGTTGTATTGAGTGTGGTGGAATAAAAGATACTGAGAAAGAAGAACATATTTTGTTGTAATGCTTAGCTTAATATTGAGAATATTTGAACAGTAGTAACATTCCACATTTTAAAGCTAGCAACAGTGAGGGTTGTTATAAGTCCCATTACTTATGACTATTTCCTTTGCATATGATCAGGAACATTTTGTTGTTGATGTCTCATTTAATTCATATATTACTCCTTTGAATTATTAGGTTCTCCTTTCGATTCGGAAAGTCCTATTTGCCCATTTTGCAGCCATCCCAATCAGTGGTGCTAACCTCTACCAGGAGGTGATCTCAAGTGTAGCTATATTGCAAACTGGATGTAAAAGGTTTGTGCCAGTGTTTGGCTATTCATCTATCCATCCATGAATATTTATTATTATTCATGAATATCTATTTATTTATATATTCATGAATATAAATTATTTTTTAATGAATATTTATGTGTATGTATTCTACACTGATCGTACACTAGGAAATGGTGACATGTGCGTTGCCAATTGCCTGTTGAATTGTAACAGTAAAAAAAAAGAGGGGGCTTTTTAAATGTTGAGAAAAAAGATGATTATCTGGAACCACAATTGGTTCCATTATACATAATATGAACAGGGATATGTGCCATGGGTTGTGATGAACTCGAACCCAACCATAATCATTGGTCTATGACATAGAGAAAACTGTTTGAACAACTTCCCCAAACAGCAAAGAAAAATCTAATTCTATTTAGGAGATTTCACAAATATTTTTTCCTTCATACACAAGGCTGAAATTTTGATAAAGTCTAAATATGACATAATTGAGCCACAAATGCTTCATATTTCAGTAAATTAAATTCATAACTGCTACACAAAATTTCAACACTAAATTATTCACTGGTGAAGGTGAAGGGAGGCGAAGGTGGTACATCTTACAGCCGATTTGTGAATAATTAATTGGTAGGTTTGCCCGCCCTCTGATCCTGAAAATCGTTCAATATTCCAGACTTCCTCGAGTTAAGACTTCACAAGCTATGCAACTCTTTGTACAAACAGTTCCCTAAATTTCACCCTGAATTCCTTGTAAAGTGCAAAGTGACTGACAGTATTCCACCAAGAGTTGCTGAAGGCGAAAGAAAAACCAATGATATGAACAATGAATGGAACTTCATCACCAGTGGCTTCTCCATAGGATGAAATCAAGCAGACCGGTAACCATGACACCAAGAAGGTTGTCGTCACCAGAATTGCAATCCTGATTCCTTTCCACTCTTTGTTGTTTCGTATTCCTCCCGGTGCCGCACTATTGGTGGAATTCCTGACTTTTCTGTTTTGTTTTCGTGCTATAAGACCTATCCAAACGTAGCAGGTGATTATGATGAAGAGAGGTAATAAAACAAAAATAAATGCAGTCGTTATTCCCTCACCGAAGGGTTGGTTTCTGTGAGGTGGAAAACAGAGACGAAATTGAGAACTGTACTCGACTAGATCTAAGAATCGCTCGTCGGTGAAAACGTAAGAAGTCCAAGCTATGAGTAGCACATCGTAGACGACTTCTATCGTCACGATACGTACAGGTGAAATTAAACTGTGATATCGCAGTGGTTTCAGAATTGAGAGTAGTTTATCAAGAGCTATAAGGGTCAATGTTTTTGTTGTGGCACCACAACAGATAGCAATGAAAAACACTAAAACCTTACAAAGAAAGATTGATTTCAATAAGTTGGCTTGTGACACGTCAAGTATCAGAACGGCTCCAATGGTGAAATCAGTGCAGGCAAGAATCCTTAGAAGGAGATTTTGTGATTCTGTTGTGATTTTCACATTCTTCAACACGAGGAAGTTTATCGTACTTCCGATTACTGTTATGACACCAATGACCGATAAGCTAACGTATATGAAGTTACCTTCGAATGAATTGTCTCGTTCTGATGTCGTATTATTCATCATCAATACATAGGTGGTGTCTTGTACGGGTGCAAATCCAAAATTTAGTAGAGAAATGTTTAACAATAAAGTTTCCTGGAAAAGTTTTTCAAGCTAGGGATGTCAGACACATTTCCTTTAAGTTTACAATGAGAATATACAAATTATTGCTGCTTTGATAGGGCACAGTCAAGATGTGTCAAGACTGGGGTTTGATAAAGTAAAGCAGTCTCATGATGTGATTTAAAATCTTCAACAGATCAATATGTCCCTGTTCAAAGGCATATCCTTGGAAATTGCACCACCCAAGGGAAGCATTGACATAAGATTTTTTCTTAGAAAGATTCTTGAAACTTTCCAAAGCTGGTAAAATATGTCACTATGAAGAGAGTCCAACAGAAAGTCAAAAGAATCGCAGTTAAAGTTTGAAACTGAGCCTTGATTTATTCCAGTCAAGTTATAGCTAGCCGGATACTGGACCAAGCATTCACCTTATTTGCACTTTATTTTTCGACTTCCAGATTGGTTTAGGGAACAAAGAAAGTTTCACTTGTGTGCTTTTATTGGGTGAGTGTGCTATGAGTCCATACATTGATTTAAGCATGACTCATTTGACAGGTGCCATCGAAAATCCTGCCAATGGCAATTTAATGGCAATTCAATGGCAATTCTATGTCAATGCAATATCAACTGTGGTATGCATTCTAGAAAATTTCGCTCTTTTGAAAGGTAACAAAAGTTAATTTCCTCTGGTCGGAGTTACTACTAAACAGAAAATGGTCACTGAAAATGTGAGCAGGAAAGTCCATGGAAAGAGAAAACAAGCTTTAAGATCCAATTGAATTAAAGCAAAGTTCGAACTAAACAATATGCAACAAAGTTAAAGAAGAAGGAAACTGCTCCTTAAGAAAGGTGGTTTGCTATATACAGTTTTGGCTCCATACAGTTTTGGCACAACTCACACTATAGCTGAAACATAACAAACATAGACAAAGTATGGCACAGTGTGATACATATGTAAACCTTGAAGAACTTAATCGAACTCTAAGAATATTAACTCGGTTACTCTTGAACATTAATTCATTTCACAGTTTGATATATTCATCCATCCGTTCTCAGATTACATGTTTTGCATTGCAGTTTATTTCCACTATCAAACAAAAATCGACCAAACTTAAAAATAAAACTTCATGATTCAATCCATCTATGTTTTTCTGCAATATATATGTCGAATGGAAGTTTGGTGAATGGAGCTGTCATATATGTGGCTTTGTCCACAACAATTAAAACACACATGTCATTGTTGCATTTCTTTACAAAGTTTCCCAATCAATGATAAACTGCATGAAATTTTCAAGAAGTTGACAAATGGTTTCCAAAACAAAATCTACAAAAGTCCAAACAGTGAAACATTCCAAGTTTAACCTGGCTGTAATTACTGTACTGACAATGGTGGTGAATTTGTTCCAAGTTCTGTGAAAAACTGTGTGAATTTTTCCTCAATAGAAGTTGTCTTGTAAACCAACATTTTGCAACAAATTTCTTCCAGATATTATCGTTCGGTAAATTTGAGTATATTGATTTGTTTTACTTTCCTTAGCTATTGGTTGGCCTTGTTTGTACTGCAATCTTAAACTTACCTAAAATGAATCAATAAGTCCACAGAGTAATGCACTTGATATTGATAAAAATAGTACATCTGCATTATATACAAATATTGATTGTCACTACTGTAGCAATCAATGCTAAGTGTAATTTGAATAATGAAGCATTTTAACTAAAATATTTTCTCCCCATCCATCAGGTTTATATCTAGCTGTTCAATCGTGAAACTTGTTTGTGAGTTTTAATTGTTCTTTCCAGCTAAAAGAGTCATGAGATAATGTGGTTGATCGAACTGATGGATAAAATCAAACTGATAATGTGTAGTTGACGGACTATACTTGGTATAGCAATTTGTCTAAGTGCTTCACATTTCACTAAACAAAGTAGCAGTTTACCCTTGCAACTTATTACTTACAACTGCAAAGGAAAAGGATAGGAAATTACTTTGGAAGGAATTATGTATTTCTTAAATGTCATATTATTCATAATTTAAACAAAACATAAGTGGTTTCTGGTATTAGGGTACAATTAGAAATTAGATGAAAGATGCTTCCTGATATATGCTCTTTCAAGCTAAGGATTTCCATAAAGTTCATAAATTTTTTGCTTGATTTCAGCAAGTCAAAAGTACAAAGAAACCTTCATTTGAATCACAGAAATTCAATTATTTCCTAACGATTTACAAAATGAACGAAAGGAAAGATTACGCCTTAACCTATCTAGTAACGATTTGTGTAAGTTATGTTTAGAAGTCACTGATACCGAAGTGTTTACAAGGTGTCACATGCCTGGATTTTGGTAACTTAAGCAGTGCCAAGATGTGACTCAAAATCTGTGACATATATCCCTGTTCAAAGCATATCCTGGGAAAACGCAGATTCCAAATGATTGATGCATTCAGTTAAAGATGTTATGAAGGAAAGTTATCAATATGAAGGAAATCCTTGAAGACAGAATCAAACTATACTTGTTGTATACTGAGTGTTGATTTAGTCCAGTACGGTTGGAAGCTAGCCAGATACTGGACCAACCATTTCACCTTATAGTTATTGTTTCTTGTAAATCAAAAATACAAAAATTGAAAAGAACAGTTGTAAATAGTTCCTTTTTTTTTCTTCAGAATATTGGCTCTTTTGTTGGTTCATTACATAAGAATGATGATAAAGTTGGTGCAATGCTTTGAAACATTTTTTTTTTAATTGTAGATATCATATACTGTAATTTTGGATGATAAGTGTAGCAATTAAGCTGGTCCCTTTGGTTTTGTCTCTTATGTACAGTTAAACACCACATTGGACCTCTTTTCTGACTTTGAGACTGTTTAATTGAAACAAAGATAGGTTCACTCACTTATAATCTGTTGTGATGATTGCAACAGATTATATGTCTGCCTGAAATTTTTCAAAATTGTCTAAATAGGGTTCCAAGACATGCATCTATAACAATCCAAACTGTCAAACATTTGAAACCTATGTTGGGTATGATTTAGTGGAATTCATTTGATCAAATTCAATTGAAAAGACTGCTTTACTGAGTGTTAAAAAATATAGTCTTTCATATGTTGAAACCCTATTCTATCTTAGTTATGACAAATACTTTACATGATTTGATATGATGTTCGATTAAATCTCTGACATTATTAATCTTTTTGGCTTCGTGACCCCAGTATTTACCTTTGTCAACTCGGTAACCCTCCAGTCTTGGATACTGTGGCCTGGGGAATGGGTTATCTGGGAGGAGGGACTCAAGATATCCCCCTCCTATTTGGGAATTCCTTTTATATGATTAATAGTTTTTAGTTGTAAAGTCACGTTTGAGTTTGCAACTTTAAAATAATTATGTCCAAGCATTTTCTGACTTATTCTCACCAATGTCGGCAATTTTGTTGTTCTTCCAAAGTATTGGGACTCTCCAGAAACTTTATGCCAACCCTTAAAGGGTCTTTTCCCCCAACTTGGATACAAGATTATGAAGTCATATTTAATTGAAAGGATCTTCCAGCAATTGAGCTGAAAATGTCTTTGTACTTAAAGCATCTACAAATTTGTTGCATTTGACAAAGTTGTATTAAAATAAACCCAAGTAAAGCTTTGAAGAACATTCCCCAGATAATAGCATAGACCACCTATGGTATACTGTGATCCCTTTCCCGGACTATAGTTTAGCCGGTCAAAATCGGTCGCGATACGTTCAATCAGTGATGTCTCGAGTTAAGTACAGGATATCATTTAGATGGCATTATTAACCAAACATTGTTTCATTTCAACAAAAGTTTTATACTGTCTACCACCGGAATATATACAAATGCCTGAAATTTGAGGTTATTTCTGAGTCATTTAAAGCATTTTAGCAGAGTCAAAACTTTCCGATAGGTACCTTCCATGAGTAGCTTCCCTTTTGAACGGAATGCTCGATACAACAGGAAATAGATGAAGATGTTCATCCAAGCGTTTGTGAACATGAGAATGGTTGCAATCAGCACAGAGCGTTTGGCGATGTCTATGTCGAGATTTGTCCCAAGAAAGCCGATGACATTCATCGGAAACCACGTAACCATGAACACCACCGTTAGACCCACCGCTATTCTGATGCCTTTCCATTCTTTTAATCGTAGCTGCAAGTTGTTACCCTCTGGACCAGTCAGACTAGAGACTTGCTTGTTCTGTTTTCTAGCTATTATGCCTATCCATAGATAACTAGCGAATGTGATAAATGTCGTGATTACAGTCCGTACCAGTAGGAATGCATTCGAATATCTTCTGCCATTAAAAGGGCTGGGAATACAGACGCCAAACTCTGGGGTGTATAGTATCAGGTCCAGAAACGAATCAACTGAAGTAACGTATATCATCCAGATTCCTTGAACGACCATCGAAACGGACAAAACCGAGGGAACTCGAAAGGTGGTGAAAATTTGCCGATAACGTAAAGGTCTCAAGATGGTGAAGAGCTTATCCAGAGCTATGACGGTGAGCAGGTACGTCGTGCCGATGTTACAGAGACAAATACAAACGAGTATGATCTTGCAGGGTAGCGGAGACCGAAGAAACGTAACGTTCTGTTGAAAAACGCTCACCACCAGCAAGAGTCCAATGATGAAGTCCAAAATTGCAAGAAGTTTCAAGAGAAATGTTTGAGAATCTGTTGTGAGTTTGATGTCGTTCAACACGAGTAGAGTAAATGCACTACCAAGTACTGCTGCGATACCGATAAGAGATATCAGTACATGTGCGAGTAACACAGGCTTATCTGATTCGCTGTTCTGAAATTCTTCCGTGGGAAGAGCCATTTAAATTGGGACGATTTTATAAATGATTCAACTTGGGCAAGAAGATTCTTATCACAGGGTGTACTTTGATATTCCTGAGAGTAACACAGTACAGGACAGATTATAAAATAATTAGTACAGTACGTAATTTGATAAGTACTACAATCCAACTCGCGTTGAGTTTTTACTGTGTATGGTTAGGCCTAGAATTTCACAATTTTTAAGTCACTGACTAGAAAAATAAAAACTTAAAAACATCTACTGGCTAAAGTCAAGTCTCTGGCCAGTGGTATTTCCTGAATTACAAACACAGATCAGTTACTGTACTGTAGGCTTACCAGAGTTGTCCATTAGTAGTATTTGCTGATAATAAGCAGTATATACGTCTGGCTAAGGTTAGGTGTGGAAAAAGTGACTGGTTTTTGACCGATGGTTGTTAAACTGACTCATCATGTATCGATATCCTGAATGTCTATTGGCTAAAAAAAGTGCCAGTGCATTTTTGTCTACTGGCAAAAGGGCGAAACCCACTGACAGTTTTAGCTGGTAAATAGTGCTACTTTCAGTTTATATAACTCAAGATGTTTAACACAATTGGCTGGTAGTTACTCTGCTGCATTTGACCTTTATCACTGTGGATGAAGACAACTATGAAACAATATATAAATGGTCATATTTTACTTCCTTGCAAACACCAGTAAAAGACCAAACTGCAAAAAATATCTAGCAATGTTAATTGATGATGCAACTGTATCTAAGATGCATTCTCTTGCAACCCAGACTGCGCACAGTATGATCTCAGCACAAATGGAAAAGTTACCTTAATTGTAGCTTTGTTAAAAGTGAGCATCGAAGCAAGTAATTGTGCTCTTAATAATGTCCAAACGTTTCACTGAAGCGATGTCACTTTTTGTTTCCTGTGAGTGCTTGTCACTTAGATAAAGTACTTTGTGATCTGTGATGGAACTTAAAGCTACATGCACAATGTACAACCTGCATTGAAGTTGCAGTACGTAAGTTGTAAACTTTGCCGTAACTGGGAAATTGTTCTCTTGTTGTAGAGGATATCTATCATATTATAGATTAATTTTCTTAAACTTTGTGTATGCCGTACTTGCAATGAACATGACTTGCTTTTAAATATTGTAGTCACTTTGTACTTTTTCAAAACTTAATGCAACTTAATTGTGACTATATAGGCCTATGGAAAACACTCTAAATTATAATTAGATAATTTGTATTGATATAATAACTCAAAAAGCAACAATAAAAAAAAAAACCCAACAACATCAGATTGATTGTGATTGGATTCTTCCCGTCTTTCAAATTTTCAAAATCAAATTTTGGTTAATTCGAGTAAAAAAGAAACAAAAATAAACACAAAGTTAGTTTTTATGATCATTATTGTTACTCATTTACATATAGTTCAACATACATGGTTTACAAGTTATGCGAGTTAACATTGTGAAGTTAAACAGGAAAATTGTGATTTAGGTTACTACAGTATGTAAACACAAGAGAAATTTAAACATAAAGAAGACCAGTCCCTTAAGCTGTATGCATTTACTTTAGTGACTTTACTTACGTTTCTCCCCACGACCTCAGCATTACATATTACTGTAAAATATCGTACATTGTATTCAGCATACATGTTAGTTCAGAGTCAACACTTTGAGCCACTTTTCATATTACTGTAAAATATCGTACATTGTTATTGAGCATTCATGTAAGTTCAGAATTAACACTTTAAGCAACTTTACATAGTACAGTAAAATTGAGTCAATATAGTACATTGTATTGAGCATACATATATGAAAGCAGAATAGGACCCTTTAGGATATTGCTGTAAATTTTAGAAAAGAAATACTTGCGAAATTAGGTTGAAGAGAGATGCTAAAATAGTATAAAAGACTTTAGCCATTTCAAATCTATTGAATTTCTGTGTGAATTACTGAATTTATTCCTGAAGATTGAAATTTTTGTAAGAAATTTGTGAAAGCTAGGGCAGTGAATGAGAATGGATTTACAAAACTGTTCATTATAAATGCTGTGAAAATTTTTACGACTGGTTCAAAACCCTAAGCTTATTATAAATATCCTTACAATTCTGGACTGCTTGTTCTCGAAAGGATTTATAAAACAAGAAATAGAGTAAGATGTTGCACCAGGCGTTAGTGAATGTCATAAACGTAGCTATCAGTTTAACATAATTTGGAATTGTAATTAAAGAAATTGACTGAAGTAATGAGATAACAGAACCTGGAATCCATGCCAGCAGGAATATCACTGTAATCCACACTGCGATCCTGATACCCTTCCATTCCTTCCTCCGCAACTGCTCGGTCGTCACCCCGTCACCGGAGCTCGCGGCGATCTTCCTGTTCTGTGTTCTGGCTATTATTCCTATCCAGAGATAACAACCCATGGTGAGCGCTATCGGTAAGACGATCCACACGATGCCGGTGGTGACGACTAATGCCACTTTGTCGGGATTACCAAAGAATGGTATACATAGGCTGTATTCCGGAGTGTAGACCACCTTGTCCAGAAAAGTCTCGCCCGAAAATACGCACGCCATCCAGACCGTCTGACAGAGAGCCGAAGAGGACTCTACGGCTACGATCCGAGAGGGAGTGATCATCCGTTGGTGACGTAGAGGTCTCAGAATCGTCAGCAGTTTATCCAGTGCGACGAAGGCTAGCGTGAAGGTGGTTATAGCATTGCCGATCGATAAACACAGTAACAGGACCTTGCAGGAGACTTCTGATTCCAAAGCGCCGACATTTTGTTGAAAGACGCCGAGTACCAAGACCACTCCGATGGTAAAGTCTGTAATTGCAAGAATCTTCAGAAGAATCATTTGGGATTCTGTGGTGATTTTGACCTGACCCAGAACAACGTAGATAACGATGCTTCCCAACGCTGCCGCTAATCCAGAGGAAGCAATAACTACTGCCAGCAATGGAATCGTTTCCGGTCGGCTTACCATCTCTGCTGTCGTAACGACAGAAGTCGTTACATTCCACATACTCTCCATGGTTACGTATCTCTGGATAGATCAAATGATGTCTTCCAAATTGTGGTTCGCTTTTTGTCGATAGCCCAGTGTAAACATTGGCAGAATTTGATAGGGAGATCCACGTTCCGATTTTTCCACTACAGAATCTCAATAAAATATGTGTGAAATATTCATTTATCGCTGAGGGTAGGAAAGTTGCTATCCAGAAAATAGTAACTCTTTTCTGGAAGTCAAAAGCACATTAGCTTTGCTAATGTCAGCAAATAAATAAAGTTCATCTACTGAAGATGAAGATATTTGCCACAAATACATTTTCCCTGTCCTAAGAACTTCAAAGCATTGACAGTCTTTACAATTATAGATAAATCACAAACTGGATTGTTTCAAAGTTTCTATAGATAAAGGATCTCCTCTTTCGTTGTGTGTGTGTGTCTTATATTAATACCACATCAACTACAGTCGTAAATCAGCAAGAAATTAAACTGACATTGTTTTGATGAAGATGTGACATTTGCATTCCACACTTTGTGGGCTTTAACGACAAATTGCAAATTATTTCCGCAAATCTGAGAGTTATTTCACCATATAACTCTTTAATTGTTCAGTATTGATTTAGTATATTTGTGATATTTGTTTTTTATTCATCATTTACACAGTTCGACATTTGAAATTGTTTATATCTGGGTAAACGATTTGTTTTTTCGTAATGTCTATTGATTGGCCGTAAGTAAAGTTTGTGAAAGGTAATTGTCCAAACCTGGTCAATAATATTCCGTACAAGGAAACCTTGAAAGTTTTCCTGAGAAGTGCTGCATCATCATCTGCAGGGAGTTATGATTTTTTGAAGAAAAAAAATTTGAGGATTCATTTGTGAAGTATCTACATTGAGGTTTTGGTTAGCAACAGAACTAGCTGAAGAAACAATATATGCATATATATGAGAAGATGTGATAGCATTTTTATTAATTCATTGTAAAAAAAGATCGATTGCTGTTCGGAAGAATTCTCAACTGCTTATATTAACACTTGTAATATTTTCTGAGCAGTATTTTCTTACACCATGGTAATACATAGTTTGATTCGATAATATAAATATAGAGAATTTTGAACATATATATGACACTTCAGTTTTGAGGCATTTTCCCTGTGGTGGGGGAGGGGTGGTGGAGAGGGGAGGGTGTGGAAGGTGGGATGTGATAACTGAATATATTATATGATATTGAAAATACTGTGGTTTCTGAAAGGTACCATCTAGAGCAGGGGTGGGCAACCTTTTTGAATGAATGGGCCAGATTTTAGGAGTGAAAGATTGACAGGGCCGCACCTAACCAAATTGACCTGCTGTTGATTTCAAACCTTTGATTCCGTGGATTTTCAAGCAATAGGTGTGTGTACTAATCTTTATTCACAAAAACATAATGTCAATACAGTACAGTTGATAATTAATGGTGATAATAGGCCTACCTGACAGCATCATTAGTGCAGATAAATTCTAAGCAGCTAGCTTGTTTTTGGTGATGATGTAAAATAGATTGATTTTTTTTCTTTTTCTTGAAACATCTCACGGGCCGCAAAAAAATCACTACATGGTCAAGTGAAACAACAGTGAGAAAGGGCAAAACAAGTATTAGACATACAAAGAATAAGATTACAAAAGGTAAAAGTCAATTAGAAGTCACTGAGTTCTAGAAACAGATGGCTTTTTAGAGTAGATTTGAAAGACACAAGAGAATGAGAGAGTTTGATGGATTCAGGTAATTTGATCCAAAGATGACGGGCAGCTGATTCCCCAGGATGTTACTAGGCTTTACGGTGAGAAGACGTTTATTCCGAGAGCGCAATTCAGGAGGTGCAATTATAAGGCTGTAATAGCTCTGATAAATATATTGATGATAAAATGAACGGTATATATGTATCTTGAGAATGATTCTGAGTGAGACTTACGTAGTAGCCAGTGTAATCCTCTTAATACAGGAGTGGTATGTTCTCTAGAATTAGTATGTGTGTTACAATCATTGCAGCAATATTCTGAAGAAGAGTTAAATGAGAAATCTGATGATTTGGTAGACCATGTAAAAAGGAGTTACACATGTTCAGTGGGAAGTAATAAATGCATGTACCATTGTTCAGCTGCATTTTGAGTGAGATACTTTATTATTAAGTCCGGTGCTGCATTGATTGTAAGTGGAGCAGCTGCACACAGGGGAGGAGATATGATCAATAAATGACCTGCCAGAGTCAAATATTGAGCCCAAATTGCAAACTCTTGATGCGATGGGGGTATATTTGAAGAGCCAACACCAAGACAGGGGACTTTGATTTTATCGCTGTGATCTTTTGAGCCAAACATAATAAATTCAGTCTCATTATCAATTAATTTCAAATAGTTTTGAGATATCCGTAAACGTACTTCATCGATGGAAACTCAAGTCTAGATAAAGCAGCATCGGCTGCGACTTGATCGGGAGAAAAAGTTATATAAATCTGGGAGTCATCTGCATAGAAAAGTATTACAGCCTACAGTATGTTTCTGGATTATCCCTACAAGAGGATTTGTATATATATGGAGGAAACAGGAAAGGACCTGGCATATAGCCTTGTGGTACACTGAAGGGTAGCCTAAATAGGCCTGGCAGTATGTTCATGTAATTTAACACATTATGATCTGTCATGTAGATAGGACTCTAACCATTTTAATGCAGTACCAGCAAAACAAAAAGAGTGACATCTGTTCAACAAAATATGATGGTCGACTGTGTCAAATGCAGCTGAAAGATAGCAAAAATAGCAACTGCATCAAGTTTTCCATTATCCATGCACAATGCAATGTAGAGAAGCTGTGAACCTACAGTACTGTCCTGAATAAATGCTGATAAAGTCCTGAATCCAGTGAACATGTGTAGACACTAGAGATCATAAATGTTTTGCTAAATTAGTCATATTTCATTCCACATTTGTCATGTTCCATCTCGTTAGTGGATGAGTAGACGTATCAGAACTGTTTGACATCTGTCATGGAATTAATAATGTTACTCAAGATTATAACAAACAGTTGGAGAGCTATTAGTTTCATGATGGACCAGAGTTTGTAAGAACCTATGTTCTGTTACCATTGGATGTTTTAATTGATTCAAGTACACATCAGGCCAATAATTTCACACTTTTAGCCAATTTGCTAACAAATACCAGTGCATGAAACATACTACTTGCTAAAATCAAATTCCCACTGGGACATTCCTTAAAATAATAAAAAACGTTAAGTGTCATATACCTACTGGCAGAGAAATACCAGTGCTTTTTTGCTACTAACACATAGCAATATCTGCTGGCATTTAGCCAGTAAACAGCCTTAAAATTTGAAGCCTGCACATGTATAGTCGGTTACAGGCCACGAGACCGAAGGTCCGCGAGACCGAAGGTCCGCGAGACCGAAATTCAAAAAAGGTCCGCGAGACCGAAATTCAAAAAGATCCGTGACACCGAAGGTCTTCGAGACCAAAGGTCCGCGAGACCGAAGGTCCGCGAGACCGAAACTATTACTAGGCCCACGACAGCGACGTAGCCAGAAATTTTAAAGGGGAAGCACATTTTGCGATTGATATGGGGGAGGGGTCTCTGTTGAGATTTTTTTGAACAATTGAAGGTCCTTAGATGCGATCTGGTGCAATGTTTTGCCAGTTTCATCATTATAATATGATATCATATTATCAGCAGATTTTGTTTCCTGTTTAATTTTGGTCTCGCGGACCTTTTTTTAATTTCGGTCTCGCGGACCTTTTTTTAATTTCGGTCTCGCGGACCTTTTTTGAATTTCGGTCTCGCGGACCTTTGTTGAATTTCGGTCTCGCGGACCGTTTTTGAATTTCGGTCTCGCGGACCTTCGGTCTCGCAGACCTTCGGTCTCGCGGAATTCCCCCGTATAGTCAGTATACAATTAACCTGTATAGTTCAGCTCAATTGTTCAGAGCTTATAATTTGCTTTATATAACTTAGTGTTACAGTAGTTCATTCAAGGTAAAGCCTCCAGGTTTTATTCTCAGCATGATGATCTTAGCATAGTGTTAGTAAACCTTATACCCTGAGCCTATTTCATTGCTCACAAAAACATGAAATACTGTTACTTTGAAGGGTCATTTTAATAACAACAAAATGATCATTTTCATTAGGTTCAGGTTTGGAAGGCTGATGATTTGACAAGCATCGTCACATTATAGGGCTACACTCACTCCTGGTGCAATGTTGCCACTCAGCAAGGTGAGGGCTTTTAGGAAAATCTTGATCATTCTATACAATCATTTTGTCATCAGTTGTCAATCCTTTTGAAATTCTTCTTTTTCATTCTTTAATTCAAAATGAGGAGAGACTGAAAGCCAAATTAATAATGATAAAAAATATTTCTGAATTAGGTAGAATCTTTGCAAGTCAGCATTTTCATGATCCTTCCAAATACTTGATTAGCTTGAAACGTGAACTCTTTGTAACAGATAAAGTGAAAAACTAGATTATAGCAGGAATTGGAAACTGTCAAGAAACCAGAGAACAACTTCACAGTGGGAGGAACGGTGTAATCCCCGACAGACTGGAGAAGAGTAATCGATAAAGTCGGAACCCAAACGAGGATGAAAGCTGTCGTGAGGCAGAGGGCGATTTTGATTCCTTTCCACTCTTTGCTTCGTGGCTGATGCCCGCATGGCATGATGGATACATCATTGATCCTCTTGTTTTGCTGTCGAGCTATTAATCCTATCCAGAGATACGAAGTTAGGATAAGTAAGAAAGGTAAACAAATCCAAATGACCATGTAGAAACACGAAGCAAGCTTCCTCCGTGGATTAATCAAACTCGGAAAGCAGAAACCAGAATCGCCATCGTATAGGAGCTGGTCGAGCCAGGTGTCAGAGGATGTTACGAAGATCATCCAAACGACGGCATTCGCAAGCCCAACGACGAGTAAAACTCTGATGCGAAATAGAGTCACAAAAAGATGGTATCTTAAAGGTCTCAAAATAGATAGCAGCTTGTCAAGGGCGATGAGGAGTAGAACCTCGGTAGTCAGGGATGAACAGATAGTGAGATGTAGTGCACAAATCTTGCAGACAATGTCAGGTCGGAAAAGTTGGATGCTTTCGTTAAGCGCCCCGGTGACGGTCACAAATCCAATGGATAAATCTATCAGTCCGAGTGTCTTCAGTAACAGATTTTGAGATTCGGAAGTGTTCTTAACTTTACTTAGAACATATAATGTTAGACTGCTTGCCAAGATAGCTGATATGCCAATCACAAAGTAGGCCACTATTATATAACGGAACATTTTCCTCGGGTACCTTTTCCAACGTCCAAGTCTGTCGTCGTCGAACCAACTGTCATAATTTCTTGAATGTTCGTTTCCAGATTTTTGCGAAACTATTTCAAGGTATTTATTTAGAAAATGTCCATTCAGTTTGATCTTTCATGGTAACTTTGCTGATAGTTTTTATGGTTATTTAGTCATTACTGCTTCATTCCGATAATTATAAACAATATAGGTTTGTTTTATTGTTTTTATCTTTATTTTGATGGAAATACTTTGTGTTTTCTAGTCCTCTTTGACAATTGGGTAAACAGCTAAACAACAGTCATGGCCCTCTGGCATTTTGTTCTATGTCGTTTCACCATATGAGAAATAACCTGTCTTCAAATTTCAGGTCATGTATATGTATGCACGAAAATTATCAAAACTTTGTTCTCGTCACAGGGACTCTTGATATTCGAAATTAAACCACCAATGGAATCACAAAAGTGGTGTTCAAAAGTTACTATGGAACAATAACAGGAAAACTAATGGGTGGTGCTATTAAAATCCTTCCCTTGTATTAAGGTGCATCATCACAAAGTGATAATGAGACAACTCAATGAGTGTTTTCAAGTTGATAGTAGGTGACAAATGAAACTGAAAATGGTGGTATGAGGAATAACAATGATATCCTATTATCGTAGCGTTCTCGATCGTTGAACTCAACATCCAATCAAAACTGCAGTAGAAAATATTTCCAGGAAGGTAATGACGGCGGTAGTGAAGAACTAAGCATGCATAGAGTCCTGATGTGTAACCTGATTAATTCACTTTGGCTTCGGCTTTGAGTACAACGTTTCTGTATGCTGCCATGTTGGACAGTAATGGTAATACCGACTTTGCGATCCGTGTTATAGTCCTTGCCGACTTTGCAATTCGCAGTCCCTCTCACAATTTTGCAAGGTAGGTAAGAGTGAATCCACAGTTTTCCCTTTCGGGAAACCAAAAAGACATCAGTTTCTGCAGAAATAAAGAACCATTTTTATCGTATGAATCATTGAGTACGTCTCTGAATTAACGAAAGGATTTTATGCTGAATTAAGACTTCACTTAACTCAAATAGAAAACAGAACTCAATAGAACTCAATAGAAAAACAGGAAATGAGAAACAAATCGGCCAGTATCAAAATCAAAAGCCATTAAAATTCTATGCGAGACAACTAAACCTGTAGATATCAAAGTAGCGGTTTTCTTTAGCCTATTAGAAAAAAAATGTTAATTGACCTGAATGAAGCTAAGTGGTGCTTTAACAATGTTTGAATGCAGAAATGTTTGAAAATTGATCATTTAAACAGCAAAAGTACTTCACTACCTTCCTGGATCTAAAGTGGGGAAGAAAACTGACGTGAATGGAAACTGTCAGTCAGCAATCCATTAAAAAGCATTTGTCAAAGTTTCGTTAATTGATCTGATAGCGATTCTATGGGCTATTTGAGCAATTGATCATCATTGAAATTGCACTTAAGAACTGTAAAAAAGAAGTATTAAAGAATCTGGGACATTGTAATTACATGTACTTATGACATCACCACCTGTATAGTAAAAATGGACATTGGTTTGTTAAGGTTTAGTTCAGTCAAGTCAGGTGCGTAGCCAAGGTGGGGGGGGGGGGGGGGGGG
>JAIPMN010000595.1:0-24340 GCA_020650975.1 Apostichopus californicus | reverse complement strand
CCCCCCCCCCCCCCAAAAAAAAAACATTTCATGGACATCAGATAATATTTCAAGTTATGGAAACTATCATGAGTTTTGTAATGTCAGTTTTTCTTCAAATTTAAACTCACTCATCAAAGCTCCCTAGGTCAGCCATTATGTACATGGTAACCTCTGGCGTGTCCAGGACATGGGCACTACGAACGTGTTCTTCTGTAGGCTCCTTAATGACCACATCGGTTTTCCTCCTTCGATTGGCATCGCTGTACCCTCTGAAAGTGAGCAAAGTTTTCTACAAAATTATCCCCAATTCATCCAGATGCTACCCTGGTCCATTATATGCTACCCTTGATCATCCAGATGCTACCCTAGATGCTACCCTGGATCATTATATGCTACCCTGGATCATCCAGATGCTACCCTGGTTCATTATATGCTATCCTGGATCACCAGATGCTACCCTAGATGCTACCCTGGATCATTATATGCTACCCTGGATCATCAGATGCTACCCTGGATCATTATATGCTACCCTGGACCACCAGATGCTACCCTGGATCATCATATGCTACCTTGGATAATTGTATGCTACCCTAGATCACCAGATGCTACCCTGGATCATCATATGCTACCCTGGATCACCAGATGCTACCCTAGATCACCAGATGCTACCCTGGATCATCATATGCTACCCTGGAACATCATATGCTATCCTGGTTCATTAAGTGCTCCCCCGGATCATCATATGCTACCCTAGATCGCCAGATGCTACCCTGGATCACCAGATGCTACCCTGGATCATCATATGCTATCCTAGTGCATTAAATACTACCCTGGTAAACTCACCTGTCTCCCGGTCCTCCTAACTTGCGTCTTCTAACATTCTGCATCTTCTGTGTTAGGAAGGAGGCTGTCTCATTGGGGGAACTAGTGGCAAGGATTTGCTGCGAAGAAGAAAAGTTCCGGAAATTTGTTTTGTTATGACACAACAAATATGATGCTTGCCTTAATCCACAACTTGGTTTGGGTCACACTCTGCAAATTATGCTTAATAGCTTTTATAATGTTTCAGATTAATGTCATTAAACCAAGGATTAATGGTGTGGACTGGCAATCTACACACAGAATTTAACCTGATATGAACATATATCATCCACTAAAGCTCTTTTCCTAGTGAAGCTAAGGGATAATCCCTGTCTCCCGGTCCTCCTAACTTGCGTCTTCTAACATTCTGCATCTTCTGAAAAAGCCACAGACCTATTTTCTCAACTTCAAGCAAACATATCTTTAGCCATGTAAATCATGATATGAAGATACTAAGTTGAAGAATTTACATATGATCTTTTTATGATCCTTTTTGTCTGCTTAGAAATTTGCACCTAATTTTCTTCCTATTATGTTGCTTCAAACCACCTCATCTTATCTAACATCTAAGGTGAGCAGTTTCATAAAATACAATGTGAGTATTTCTGCCTGTCAAAACTGATTCTTTTTTTGTGTGGCTATAAGTCAAACTCGCAAAAGTAAAAGTAAAAGAAATAACTTATATGATTCAAGTATGTTTCTCAGGAAGCTTTCTATCGTCAAGGCGACTAGCACCAGATAAAAATTTAAAGTTTACATTTCATAGGCCACTAACTCTGTACAAACCTCATCATTACTGGTGAATCTATCTGAATCTAAATAGGAAAATAATCTTCTCGTTTTTCTGCCGCCCTGCTCTTTCAAGGCGAGTATATCTTGGTGATGTCTCTCTTCTTGCGGACCAAAGCAGTTGGTTGGATTTGAGTAGATCTGTACCTCCCTCCGACTAAAGACCTTCTCCTGCCAGGTGAAGGTATACTCTTCCTTCTCTTCTTGAGGAGCTGGAGCTGATTAGGAGCAAAAACATTTAATTTGTGATATTAGATATAGTTGAAAGGAAAACGTGCCAGCCTCTTTCCCTCTTTCTGTGGCATATCATCAATATCTTGTATTGTGCATATGAAGTTTGATTTGTAATAATGGGGGAATATTTTAGAGTTCAAACTTTGGGTAGTTGTTTCGATGGCTCCAAAGTTTGTCTCTTATAAAGTACTATGGTTTGTGTGTAAAAATGTTCTATACATCTTTGGACCGACTTGTATAGCAATGTGACTATATTTGCATAGCATCTTGTGAGGTGACACTGGATAAATTATTCCCTGTAATATTATGTATTCATCCACCTGCATTCCATACCAAATAACTTGCAATGCGTGCTTCCAATTTGCCAGGCAATACAATGATCAGTTGTTTCAAGAAGTTGTAATAACTAACCTTTTAATGAAGGTCTACTTCCAAGAGGCCTCATCTCCATCGCACTAGTACCAGCACCATCGTCATCCTGGTTATAAAAAGTTGGAACTAGACTTGACCCAGTCACTTTCTTCAAATTGACTCTGGGAAAAACAATATAAATATTGTGAATTCTTGCATTAAAGAAAAAAAAACAAGAAAGGAAAAACAGAAAGCTCTTTATGGTTTCCTTCCGAGAGAAAAATGATTGGCTTGAAATCTTTTAAGTGTATTCAGTGACATCACCTATACTGAGTTATTTTTAACGACTGTCAAAAGTCAGACTGTGGGTGCGGTATTTTTGGTCCAAATGGCATATGAATTAATGTAAATAGGGCACAAGACATGAACACATTACTCTCAGTTAGTGAACTGAGCCTAGTTCATATACAAGCTTAGTAGTAGCTGCTGTGACTTCTGTTCACTGAAGGCCAGTAGCCGTTGTGGTAGGATATTGTAGAAGTATATCTATACCTTAAGTATTATCCTCTACGTATAGCTGTGAAATATAAACTAATTCCATTGCAAAACAGCTCAAGACTTCTTAAATTTAATGCATTGATATAGGCATTAATTTAGTGACCAAGTATGATAGCCCATAAGTCACAGTGTAACATGTATAACTCTAACATATTCTAAACCTGAGACAGTTCAGGCCTACACTCAAATAGGTTAAACTCAAGCATAAAATTAAGCTAGTCCTCCAAATCCCTTGGTAGACTGATCGCTGATGGGGGCTTAGTTTCGGCAGTCCTAGACTAGGCGCTAACAACACATAACAGTTATATATAGCCTGGCTGTAAGTGTAACGTTAGTATTACTATTAAGTAATAACATGCCTCAACATGCCTAATAGAATAGGCCTAACGTTACGCAAACTCACTTTATTTTGAGGTTTTTTATCGGATCCTTGGATCGGTAGTATCCAGTCCCCAAGTCGGCTGTTTTGACTTCTGACATCTTTCCACAAGGGGTACTTTCTATATTGCCAGCTTCACGTTCAGTATACTTTAATAATCATTATTAAGGTTAGGCCTAGGCGTACTTGTTCAAGGTGTTTGTGTTGGTGATCAGTGCAGTGAGTGACATTTCTGGCTGTCTAAATGTTGAGTCTTTCGTGCATTCCAATCCAGATCGACGGCAACTTGGCCACGCCTATAATTGGTAACTAGCCAGCAGAATCAGTCAATTATAACATGTACATAGCCACGCCTACATAATGTGACAGACAACCTCCAAAGTGAGCTAAACGTATGTAGGATAACTGCCAAGAATATTAAAGATTTTGTTTTGGGCGTTGCTGAGTGGCGTGAAGGACTCAACATTTATTAGATGCCAGACACTGATCGTGCCGAAATATGTTCATTGTGCAATGTTTTGAATTTCTCTCCGAAAGATCGCATGAGGGTGACCATATGGTAATACACCTCTAACTGCCAAATTCACTCGAAAGGAAATTTCAGGGAACTGGCCTCAGGAGGCTATTACCATAGAAGTCAGTAGGCCTACATTTTGATCCAACCCTCTTATAGTTTGTACCGAATAGATCACACGATCGACCATGAAAAGATGGGGGAAGGTGTTGAGATGATTGCCATGAATTATTGCTATCTATAGTGCAATATATCTGGTATGAATTATTGCTATCAAAACCAATTGAAGCGGCACCTGTGTGGCACGGGCACAACCATACATACTTTTGGGGCGTTTATCACCTAGAAAAAATCAGGGTGGGGGAGATGGGACCCCCTCCACTGGCAGACAATATTATTAATACCAAAATTTGTAGTGCACATGTACATCATTATGTAATATCTATGCGGTACAACATACCAAAACAGTCAAATCATTTACAAGTTTCAAAAAATTTGAAAAATATAGCAACACAGTTTGCATCTAAGAACTCTCCATTTACTGAAATATCCATGTAGGACCCTCCCCTGGGAGAATTGACATCTAATCTCCCTCCCCTTGCCCAGTAAAAAAAAAATTGGTTACGCCCCTTTTTTGAAATCATTTTCCTGCTTGTTCTGTTACTCAAAGACCCTGGTTTCAAACTATTTTGCTTTGTGAACCCAATTTTCACCTTCATCATCTTGGCGATCCTCACTATAGGTGGATGTCGTGGTATGGGGATAGGGTCTAGGAGAGGGAGAAGGTATCCATCTCCCTTTTGAGCATTTGTATATGCTTAGTTCAAATATGGTGTTATTATTTTACTAAATTGTTGTTTTTCACAAAACTCGACAAATTATTTTTCCTTTGGAATCTTTTGGCAACCCATTAAACATTTTGGTGACCCTATGTAGATGGCAAGATTTGCCAATCTCTAAAGCCAATAATAAATAATCTTGCTCAGTTTCCTGAAACTTAAACCAATAATGCTAGAATTTTTAATTTTAGTTTCACTTTGATAAAATTTTTTAATTTTTTTTGGCAAAAACTTATTCTCAGAATTAGTTATTTTGCAGAAGTCAAGTAACTACTTAAAACTTGTCTATTTTAATCATGTTTTGTTGTCCCAAATGTCAGTAAGGATACTCTACGAAGCATTTTTTGTATTAAAGATATAATGTATGTCGTCCAGTTACAGAGTTGTTGACAATTTATAATCATGGACGTTAAATATGAATGTAAGAGACTGACTTCGTTCAGCTTGCGGCTTTGATAAGCCAATGATGGCTGCTTCGCGAGTCCCTGCTTGCAGGAGGATCTTAAATACACACATAACAAAGAGAATCACAAAAGAATCAGTTCAAATATCACTCACAGTTTAATTGTTCTGTTTATTCAGCTGATGCAAAATGGGAAAGTAACTTAGATCCTATATACCCTTCAAACCGAACAAGACTTAACTTCTCAATTCAAGGCATATAAGCCAGTAACTTGTACATAATCAGAATAAGCTCGAACACACCTTGATACTGATTATTCAGTGCCCATCGATAGACAATCATCTCTTTGAAAATGGATTTAACAATCAACAGGTATCAGCCAAAATTTTAGCACCCTAAAAAAAAACATTGACGGAAGTTTGCAAAAGGTAGTCTCACAGAGGCTCTGTTCACCTGCCATTGAGGATTATTAAGAAGAAAAGTCTCAGTGTAGATAACTGGTTTGAGAGTGGCAGTAAAAATGCTGCTTGAAACTTCACATGCGTGACCATTATCTGACTTTTTGGCATATTTGGGGGCAATACTGATGACCTGCAAGGAAAAATTAAAGAGATATTCTAGAAAATAACCTGATATAAAAAGAGGGTTATCACACAGCCTAAGTATGATACCACTAATAAACCATTACTGTCAGGATATCGTGCTTGAAGTCGCAGCTACATAAATTCGCTTTTCTTTGCCGAGTCCCAAAATTCCTGTTATTGCTCCTGTCGTTAACTGTTCGTCGTTACCATACAGTTGTAAATATTTCAGATTTTGCGATTCATTCATGACGACGAGAATATCAGTTTCCGAGAGATTTGGTAAGTTAGACATGAGTACTCTCCTTAAGGATGGTAAAGCTCTTGGAATGCTGGAAAATGAAACCGAGGTCAGATGTGAACAGCCGGAGATATCCAAAGTCTCGAGATGGCCAAGTTTCTACACACGAGATTGAAAATATGAAAGGAACAATGAAAATAAGAACAATTTAGGATACTATATTATTCACATATTCTGGTAAAATGACATGTTTATATTCCATACTCGACATTTTGAGTAAACAGTGGCTCTACCACAAAGGTTTTAACCTCTTCAGTAATGGAAAGGTTGGAATTTGATCATCTATTAACTAGCGAATATACTACCTACAACATTACCTCTGCAACAACAACACAAATAAACCTGCCCTGTACTACAGTTTCTCCCCTGCTTCGAGAAACATGAACCATCCTGATTCACTTTAGGTTTACTCTTTTAAAATATAATAAAAGAAAGTGTCATATTTTTTGTCAGTTTTACACTAATACTTTCAAATATGCTAGAAATAAAAGCAAAAAAAAGAGTCCCTAATATGCAAATTTCGACAAGCATTTTACAGTCACCATCAAAAGAATTTTCCATATTAAATGATTTAATTGTCTTATTTAATTTTTTTATTTAATTATTTCATTAATGTTTGAAAATAACTAAGAGAGTCAAAGTATGCATTTTCACCTAAAATCTGTTAATTAAATTAATGACCTATCATTGACTGAGAAAAGATAGTTGTCGAGCACACCTTTATGAAACTCTCTTAAACAAAAATATTTTCATGCTTTTATTGAAATTAATGCACTTTTCTTAGAATAAATTGAAAATCTTACTTTTATCAAAGGAACAAAATTATGGTCAGTTAGGAGATAGCCAGCTCCCTTTAAGCTGAGACTTTTCAGATTGTAACCTTGTTGTTTAACAATATTTAGAGTCTTCTCTGTGATGAAACTACCTTCCAAATCAAGAAGTTCTAACCCAGGACCAACCAGATTAAGGAGAGCTTTGTTGCTGAGCTTTTTATCTCTCTTCATCTTGTGGATGATTTCTCTGAAGAGGAAAGAGGAAAAGAGGGACACAATTATTTGAGGACTGATGCAAACAAATTGTCAAATTCGGCTTTTTCGGCACTATGTTAAATTCATACATCACATTGCTTGAAATGTTTTTTTTTACCCGAACATGTTTTGTAAAAGTAATATTGCCTAAATATTAGTAATATCTTGAAAATGGTATAAATCTTTTACTATCTTTGAAAAGTATAGTATTAAAATAAATTCATGAATATATGCAAATAGTGCTCTATCATGTGAAGAAAGGACACCACATGATTTGTTAAAGATATGAAGATTTAAAGCAGCATATTAAATTGCAATGTACTAAATGCCTCTTGCTGACCTGACCAGATATTCATCAGGAAAATCTTCTAAACAGTAGTCTTCAATATGCTTGCATATATAACACAGGCAAAACTCTGTTAATCGAGTGACTTGTGTCCCATCATGAAATGGATTCTATGGAGAGATAGAAACAAGAACAAAAGAAAAATTCTTAAAAAACAAAGCACCTGACTTATTTTATAATAATTATCATTGCTTTAAGTTCAAGAATGCAATAAACTGTATATTATAACCCTAATATATCTTGGTATATTCAAAATATGAAAGTTGAAATATAATCATAAAAATAATTTACACAGATACTGAGGTAGGTCACGTTTTATTTACCTCTTTGGCATGGATGAAAAATATTGTTAAAATCTTATGGATCATTAAATAAAAGAAAAGTGTGTGTTGTATGAGGAGGGAGAGGTTGAGGGAGAATTGAAAAAAAGGGGGACGGAAATAGATATAAAATGTACTGTTTCATCTGCCAAGTAGTCTCCTGAAGAGGGAGAAAGGAAACACACCATCAAGAGATTATGGAAGAAGTTTTTTATCATCAGTACTTTAATCAGATTAGAAGTTTGTTGGAGATAAAACATAGACAAATTGATTAAATTACAAGAATTACAGGAACCTATCAGCAGACACAGCAAGTTATACTCACTGGTTCAAATCTTCTTCTGTAAGAAGCTCTCACTGTTACATCTTTCCCATCCGTCTTCATCTGAAATCTCTTTTTACCAGAGACAGATATAGAGATGCTAATCTCCCTCTTGATTTCATCTGCTGAGTAATCCTTCATGAGGTCAAGGGTCATCAACTCATCTATGTCAACAAAACCTAAAGATGTGGAGGACAAGATAGATTTCAGCAAGTAAGAATATTGTTGACTCAAGTCAAAGATTGGGACTGGAGTGAGACTCGAGTCACATATTTTTGACTTGTGACTTGACTTGACTTACTGATGAATGATTCATGACTTGATTTTGACTTGGAGATAAAATCAAATGACTTGTTTACAATTAAATAAAAAAAATAAAAAAATGCTATGGATGATGAAATTAATACTCAATTTGTTCTGTGACTCATTTTTACTAACAGTCGACTTACAAAGTAAGCGCAAACTGGCAATTGCATGAGCTCGCTTCGTAGCTATTTTTTCATTTCTTGTAGTTCTTAGCTGGAGCTCACATGTCATCCACTGGACTGGCACCACTTCTGAATATGCCCTATTGAACCTCATCCATTGATTTTCATTCGCCCATAGATGTCTATTGCTTGACTTTGACTTTTTAAGTAGCTGTTATAGTTGACTTGAATTGCAATAAGATGACCTGAAATGTGACTAGAATTGGCTTGAGAAAAAATTGACTTGTGACTTTGTCTTGGTGACAACAACGGCAATTAACGAAGAGGCTTATTCTAGGGTGAACTGTTTGCATAATGTCCTGAATGTTCTCATTTCCAACTGCCATGGCTAAATGCATTCCAATGCAAATGATGAGTAGGCCTATAAGCAACATATTATAGGCTAGAATAGATAATCTTTCGCAACGATTCTAATGTGCTGATGTCAAAAAATATCACATTCTTATGCTTAAGAAATATATATGCAATCTAGATGTTCTTCACTTTCCAATGATCAAACTTGAAAAGTCCATGCAAAGGAAATAGCTAGATAACAAAAATGACTAACTATCAACTCCTTGTCCAAGAATCAAATATGAAAACAACGAGATCAAATAACTTTGACTCTCCAAAAGCACTAAGTTGAATGGATTATCTGTAATCTTGAAATGGAATCCAAATTATTCATGAGAATGTGATTCTTCATTTCCTCGCTGCTGGACCAAGAAAGCTTGACCACGTATGAAAATAATTTCTGACTTACCTTTCTCAGAGACAGTGAGCCCTTCTTTCTTCGCTCCATATCTTAATATGTAAGCCAATCGTTTACTGAGTTTCTCGTTGTGGGAGAAATCGTTTGCATAGTGTGATGGGGTTGCTCCCTCCATGGATCTGCAAGTCTAGGGTAGGCTTAGTTGGGATAGGTGAAATAGTATGTAGCCTATGTACGTTAATTTATGCCTAGTCCTAGCGTAAGTTAGATTTTGCTATAATTTATACAGTGATGGGTGATCCAAACAGCACGAAATTACATTTATTGCATAGCACATTTGAATAAAGAAAGAAATTTAGAACCAAAATGGTGTAAGACTGTATAGCCATATCATTCGAGAATGAGCACCGGAATTAAAATAATGAAATTGCACAGTATTGCATCACCATCTTCCGCTGGCAGTAGCAGCCGATCCTTACCAGACTATCAAGTTAATTTAGTCGGTTTTGTTTACATCTGCAGCGCCCTCGAAAATGTAAGCGCCCAGACCGAAGACTGAAATTGAAAAGGAGATAGAAGGTTAAATTTCTTGAATAATGGAAACAGCGACACTTGAACATGAGGAAAGTACTATGGAAGCTGAGGATGACGACAGCAGTGGCGATGATGCAAACGACGAAGTCATTCAAGACTTAACACAGAAGGCAAGACATTTTCAGAACAATTCATCGCTATGTTTTAGAAACTAATATGAATGTGATACGATGTGTCCACATGGATGTAGAGATATGCTGTTAGTACCTGTTATGCGATAGTGGTAGTGTTCTATCAGAATTCGTTCTTACAGTACAGTATTCCATGTCTGCCGTGGATTAACAAATGTATTAACCATTTTTCGTTAGCCAGTAAACTTTATTCACAGTAGAAGATGTCATTCTGTCTAAAGAAACTACTATACAGCTTTGCAATACACATCACATGCCCTTTTTCTATTGTGGCTTTCTAGTATTTGCACATTAGAGGGGGGCGAATAGCGTGTATCCGTCAGTATTTACCCAATGATCCATCTCCAAGTGCCATGGTCATAACATGATGCATCGCTTGATTTCAACCCAGCTGAATGTATTTGAATGTGCAAATACTTATTCCTCATTCTGCAGGGCAAAATTGCTCAACTACCTTTGTTTTTGCTTGGTAGGCTTACCAAAACTTGGCCCAGACAACATTTGATGGAAATTTCATGGAGGTGTTTCAGAGGATAACTGTAAACACATCGAATGGATAAAATTGAAGAAATATATTTATGTACAAGCACCTCAAATATTTCAAATTATTCTAGTTTTATAATTTGGTATTGGTTACCATTTGTGAACCTTTCTGGCATATTTGATGTAGCAAATTTACATGCCTTTCAATGAACTTTTGACAAGTGACTGAGGACTAATTAAAACTATTCAGCCGTTAACTAGTGCTTAAACCAAGATATTCTGTCTTGTTATCATCAGTGGCATGTACTGTACTCTTATTTACATATTTGTTTTTACAGGTTGCTGCCAATCCATACCAGTATGACCTACATATTCAACTTATAACTGTATTGAGAAAAGAGGGAGAGTTTGACAAACTTTGTAAGGCAAGAGAAGATATGAGTGCAATATTCCCACTGACTGATAGTGAGTATATAAACATTGAAATCAAATTTTATTACAATTTGGAGATGTAGCTAATTATAGTTTCCAGTTGGCGTAAGGTCCTAATTACCGTCTTTAGCCGTTGGTCTTAAATCCTGCCTACATCATAGAATTGCCATGTTGGCTTAAAATGTGAAGAATGATCTCTGTGTTAACAGTTAAGTTCACAGAATGATGAACATACTGTAGATAATTACTACCAGCTGCCTTTGACTATTTTTTAACCAGTAACAGAGATGTACATAATCATAACACGAGGCATGCTAATCATGCCCACTATAATCTCTACAATACCACCATTGGAACTTTAAGCCTACAAAACCGTACAACAAAAACATGGAATCTTCTAACGAACGATTTAAAGAGTAAAAAGCCAGTCACATTCTTTAAGAAGTGGTTTTGTAAGGAAATAATAGCTAGTTACTGACTAAAACTAAATTATACCTGTATGTTATTACTATAAATATATTGAACATTTAATTTGTACTTATATTTATGTATATGTATATATACACATATATGTATTTTCTTTTTTCTTTTCTTTCTTCAGGGAGTCTTCCACATTGTTAAGCTATTAAGCTTTATGGAAGACTTCCCTCCACTTTGTACTTTTGTGGCAAAACAAATAAATAAATAAATAAACTAAATCAAATAAACTTTGTTTCGACAGTGTTCTGATCTAATAAAATTCTTTTCCTCGTAAGATGGTTACATTTTGAATAAAATGACCAAATATGTTTGTCTTATTAATCTTTTATCTGATCGATTACCAAGAGTTGTGTGTGATCTTTTCCAGGACTATGGTTGGACTGGATAGAGGATGAACGGAAGTTTACAGAGGATGGCAAATCCAGAGAGAAGATTGAAAAGCTGTTTGACAGGGCTGTTCAAGATTATTTATGTAAGCTTCCCAGCATTATATCTTATTGATATATACAGATTGCATCGTAATCAATGGAATCTACAGTAGGGCATGAATAAGGTTTTAAAGTGAACTCCATGTACAGCAATTTATCACTATCCCTCTTGGTTACTCCTTCATTAAAAAGAAGATTCAAACTCCTTTTGATTGTTCATGTATAATACAAAACTAAATATCATGTGAATAAGTTTTTAGTTGGGATGGATGTCTCTATTTTTAGAAATTGGAAGAAAAATATTCAGATTATGCGAGCTTATGGCATAGCAGTGGTTGTCCAACAAGATATGGTTGTGTTGGAGAATCAGATAATTATCACAAATCAGCCTTGTTTGGAAAAATGGTGGGACTTGTAAATAATCTGGACATGTAAACTGTTGAAAGAGCTGTTTGAGTAAACTTTCAGTCATATCCAATAAATGCCATAAACATGTTATTCTTTGTATGGATAGTTAATTAATTTGAAAATAACGAAGAAGCAGCCAAAATTATTAGATATTTTCAAATCTCCGTTTCATGCATTTGACAGAAACTTCTCGGTGACATACTTTTAGAATTGAATTGAAATGAGTCAGTAACAACCTAATCAGTTTCCATTTGGTGACAAAATGTAGCAGGGTATCTTTGGTGTTATAGAATTATAAATTAGCTAACTATTAAATAAGGCTTGAAAAAAATTGGGTGAAATGACAACCAAATCCATAAACATTCTTTTATTCTAATTCTTTTCCAAATTAGCTGACCAACTGTGGCTAGAATACGCCCAGTTTTCAGTCGGTGGGATGAATTTACCAGGAGGAGTAGAGAAGATAAGAGAAGTCAATGAACGTGCCATCTCTGCTGTGGGCCTCCACTGGAGAAAAGGGAATGCTATTTGGGAGTTGTACAGAGAGTGTGAAAATGCGTTCCTAACGACAATTCAGGTACGATCTTTGCAAGTCTATAATGTAATGTGCTACAGTATATGAAAAGACCTTTTATGGGTATTGCCTTCTATTGTGCTATGGTCAACATAACAATTTGTATACATTCATTTATTTATGTGCCTCTTCAAAAGAGGATGCATATTAATCTCTCAAAACAAAATATATGTAAAAGAGTAAAACTAAACTGGAAGATGTGTCGCAAATATAAGACAGAAGAAAGAAGATGAAAGAAGAAAAAAAAAAAAAAAAATAAAAAAAAACATATGGTTATTAGAATTACAAAAATTGTGTGGTAAGTCCTACCAACCTAATGATACACAAATTTATGTGTAATGGTCGCTAGACTTAGCGTAGAGGGAAACGTATCAGCACAAGAAATTCAACAGAGAAATCTCACTTTTGGTCCTATTGCTAATTGTATGGCTAAAAAAAAACACTGATGAAGTTGATGTATGTAAACTGGGTTCCCGTTGATGTCTTCTTTAAGGTATCACACCACAATTAATTTGCTCCCATTGACTTACACACTAAACTCGTCACTTTGCAAGGCCGATTGAGCATAGATAGAAGTTTTCAACTGACTACTACCCACCATATGATAGCTCATGGCTTGGGCTATCACATCACATTCAACTTTTTCCACCATGACCTTTTAGATTTTGAGCTAGAACAGCTCAAAGATTATCATAGTGCTCCCCTTCCCATCTGCCAGCTGTCGTGCGAAATCTTCTTGTTTCACCCAAGATTTTCTAAAATGCCTTAAATCACCTTCAATCCTCCAAATTTTTACACCATCAGTAGTTTATTTCATCCTCTTCAACATCCAAGCATCAAAAAGAATGGTGATGACTCAGTAAATGTCCAAAAAAATCAACACAGTAGGGCACTTTAGGGCTATTTTGGACGGTTAATGTCTCAGGCGGACGTGCACTACTCTAATTGTGGTGCGAAGTCCCAATGCATGTTTGTTAGACTAAGGCTAAACAGAATCTAGGAAGGTCATGTTACTTGAGCAGTAGAAGGTCTCTCTTTGCTGCATCTAAAATAATCTCACACAATCCATTAAATAAAGCAAAACCAAGAAAGTAGAACTCTAAAAGATGTGCACAGAATTTAAGCAAAAAATAAGTGTTTGGCAGACTTTGTATATTTTTTTCAATTTTGCAAGAATTATTTGATTGCAATAAATAATTCTGCTGTACTCTGGTTTGTGTATTTGGTAAACATATTTGGCTTGCTATGAAACATCCAAAATCTGTAACGTTCAGGTAATAGGTACATGGTGAATAGTCAGGAATAAATTTCTGTGGGATTTTAAGATTTTTTTATTGGACTCAATTTCAGCCTCCACCTGGTTCTGTGGTAACCAAAGAAAAGACAGACGAAGTTGACGCACAGGTGGAGAGGATTAACAAGATCTTCAAAAGACAACTTCGTGTTCCTTTGCAAGGTAAGAGAGAAACGTTGGTTGGAGTAAACAGGCCAGACAGAATCAAATTTCACTATATGTAAATGATACAATGGGGGGGGAGGGGGGGGAGGTAGTCTGGTAGGGTGCTCATGCCTAAAGCCTAAGAGGCTTACATACCCCATATTTGCAAGGTTATGGAACAATTTCATATTTGCAAGCACGATGGAAGTCTGTGGCAGTTCGAACCCTTGGTATATAATTCAGATTTCCTCGTTGAAGCCTTCCGTTACCGGTATATTTTCGATCTTGTGTAAGGTGTGTTTAAGTTATGTGACTTGATATATGAAAGCTACAAACATTTTTGGTATCAAATTTTGTGACACCTATCTTGGTTTTGTTGATCCAGAGATAAGTTACCTGCAAATATGATCTGTAAACTTTATCCTATTCACTTTGCACTTGAATTGATTTAATTAAGTGTACCCTTCAATGGTTACATAGGGAAAGTGATACACTAAATTTGTGGGGAAACAAAGCATTTGTATGTTGGATGAAACACAGTTAATACTTTAATAGTTGGTTACTTGTAAGTTAATGGTTGTAAGCACAACAAGACCAATGGCAAAGGTGTACGGCTTTCTGCTGCAGAACTATTAAACAGCCTTGACAATACTAAATTGAAAACTGAAAACTGAAAATCTCCACTTTCTGAGAAACATGTAATAGGAGACCAATTTTTAACGTGAATCACTGAATACTATCGATCACATTTTCTTTTCCCGCTATTTTTTTTTTCTTCTTTCTCAAGTTTTCTTTCGTTTTTTATCCCCTTCTTTCAATTTTCCTTTCCTCCGTTTTTGATTTGCCCTTTCCTCTATTTTTCTCTTACCTTCTTTTCAACATATTTTCACTTTTTTCTCTACAAATATCAGCAATTTCCTCTTTTCTGCTGAAGTTTTTAGTGACCCTCTAAAATTTCTTCCCTTGCTTTCTTTCTGTAAAGGGAAGCTGCCTGTAAATCTAGTTTTCTTCATCTCTTCTCCTCTCCCTGGAGTTGATGCTTGTTCCATCGTTGATTTTTAAAACTGAAACTAAACTAGGAAAACGAGGGAAAGTTAAAACAATATGCAAAATGGGTTTCTTCTTTAACTCTACAGTTGCATTTTACTTGTCTTCGTTTTTTGCAGACATGGAAGAAACTTTAAAGGAATATCAAGAATGGCTATGTGAACTTGCCGGGGATGACGTTATGATAAACTACAAGATCGCTCTGGCTAAAGTGAAAAAGTACAAACCCTATGAAACTGCTCTGGTAAGGAAACAGACGTGGATAAGAAAAAATTGCCATTAGTGACAAAGAAACAGACCTTTTTCTTTAATCTCTCTGGTTATCTGCATTTAACTTCTTTATATAGAAAACAGCCCTTTACTTAAAAGGGTCATGTTCCATTTTGTTATTGTCATGAACTAGACTCAAATGTGACACTTTTGTGAAAGTGATTTTGAACCAGGTAGAATGACACATTTGTATCAAGTATTATCATTACTAATTGGTAAACATCACAATATGAAAACCAGCATTTTGCAATAAGTTCGTCTACAATGTAGTGATAATAATGAATATAATAATGAGCATTTTTAATGCTCTGGTATCCATCAAAAATAAGCTCATGATTTGTCCATGTTGTGGTTTCCCATCATGCAATTCATTGAATCAAAACATTGCCAGTTTGGTTTAAAAAAAATGTAAAAAAAATTTAAAGAAATTTACTAGTATTTGAATTTTCTTTGTTTTTCACACCTGGTTTTAATATTTGCAGACAAGTTGTGTAATTTTTATTTCTGTTGTATGTCTTTTATTAATTTTCTCCTTTTTTCTTGTAGGTTAACACCCATGGCTCTAATTTAGCGGAGTGGCAGTCCTACTTGACATTCATCGTCAAAGATGGAGAACCTGCAACTGTCAGATGCTGCTTTGAGAGGGCCGTGGCAGAGCATTGCCTAGCAACGGACTTGTGGCTAGACTACACACAGTACCTTGTAAGATACTAAAGACAACATCATATATTCAAGGGACTTAATTCAATCCCAAGTTGCCTTAGCTTAAGGTGACCATATTTGCCTGACTGAAATCAGGGACATTTATTGCGTGACTGATATGGGGGAGGGGTCTAGATGTAAAATGGTGATACTTAGAAGCACTTTTTAAATCAATTTTATTTTCAAAAATGTAGCTTTTTCTTAGATGAAATTTACTTACTTTACGAAAGAGTGCTAGGCTAGATCGATCTAGCATATTCCACTTTACACTGGCCCACCTGAAATACTGGTTAGTTCCATTCTGCAACTGCACACTTGACTAAATATGTTTTTACAATTATTTTACAAATAATGTAGGATATTTTCGAAATTCCTGAACATTTTGACGAATCACGGACATTTTCGGGGACACTTGTTCATCGGGGACAGCACACTGTAATCAGGGACTGTCCCCGAAAATCGGGGACGTCTGGTCACCTTACCTTAGCTCTTAAGTCAAGGGGGTGATTTACTACATCTACTGAAGTATCATAAGATTATTGAATTCCATATTAAGCCAAGTTCCATTCCTTCTTGAGATTCTTAATTTATTATGATTTCATTTTTTATTTTTTTGCCATAGGATTCCCATTCCACCGTAGCTGATTTGCACCTGAGCGTCTACAACAGATCTGTTAGAAATTGTCCCTGGTCACCGACACTCTGGAAGGGATACATGCAAGCACTGGAACATCACCAACGTCCTCATGAAACAATCAAAGGTATTCGTTTGGAGAAGCTCATTACTTCATGTTAATATGTTCGGTTGCATCCATATTAAGTAACAAAGGTCAGAAAACTGTATATATCTGGTGAAAGGAGAACAAGATGTTGCAGCCTGGGGTGACCAATATCTGATTCAGTGGAATTGCAGTGTTCCTTGTAAGATCAAAATGGTTGAATGTGACTGCTGCTTTTGACAATCTTATATTTCTCTACTCAAGTTGGGGGTTGCTAGGTGGCCAAATTACCATCAAGCAAAATATCCCTCAGTATTTATGCAACTTTGCTGTATCTAACTAACAAACAGGTCCAGGTAAAACCGGGAGAGTTGGCAGTTCCGTGGATATTTTCATGGTCACTTGGTGGCAGTTACTGTTTCCAATAATAGTTTTGCTTTGCAAATAAGGCTAGGCTTAGGTACATCTGGTATGATAGTGTTACAGATCTAATGTTAGGCTATGAACATGTAGATATGAATTGATCAGATAAACTGAAATAATGATGCTGCAAATTGATATGTATGGTAGTAAAGTATGCTTGGAAAATGAAATTTGTAAAAATGGTTAAAGCATGGTTCTGTTTTAAGAGGCATGAAAATTTGCTGCCCATTGCTTCATCAGTAAGTGAAATCTTGCATCCTGATTACATGTGTCATACCATTGATCTAGTATGTACACTGGTGCCATGGTAACCCATGGTGATTCATAGGTCCATTTGCATATAACTCACCGTATTTTTTTCCATTCATGTTACAGAAACCTTTGAGAAGTCCCTCTTAGGTGGATTCACAGAATCGTCTGATTTTCTAGGATTGTGGGAGTCTTATATTGACTATATGAGAAGAAGATTGGACCATTTAAAGGACACTGCCTCAGAAACAGGTTCGCTATTAATTAAAACCTTACGTAAGCCATCTGTGGTTAAGTCATTTTCTTTCATGACTTGAGATGTGCCCAGAACATAGTATCACTTTAGTGCTAGTTATCCATATTTTCAAGATACTCAGCGTTTAGTTTTATTATGCATCTGGAATACTCCTTGAAAGTAAATTTCTTGATGTCAGATCCTCTGTTCAGGTACAATTTAAAAGTTTTTAATGTTCTAGTGTCCAGTTCTGGAGAGAGGGGAGGGGGGGGTCAGGAGGGCTATTGCCTTGGGTCCTGATGTCTGGTAGTGGGCCTGGGGCCTATGGTATAAAGAATAATATGTTCTCCTTGTCATAATATAATTAAGGAAAAATGACTTTAAGACTTAAAGGCTTTGAAAAGAGGTCCCTGTGACATACTTGTCCCCCAGACCCAAACTGGCTCTGGGTGCCTCTTTCAATGTTAATTTAATAACCCTGTCAAAAACAGTTGCTTTTGGTGTTTGTACAAACAACAGGGCACCAGAGGATGTTATCAGATACCATTTGTCATTTCATACTTCTTACTACTTCTCTGAAGTCAAAATTTCAAAATTAATTGTTAGTCTAAAGTTATCCGTTTAATGTAACTGTACAAATTTTGTTGGTGTTGAGTTTGGCTTTGAGAATTATACATTTAAATAATTAGATTAGGTCAGGTTAGGTCAAGGTCAGATCAGGTCAGGTCAATGAATGGACATTGAAGTAGTTTCATTTAGTTTTGTGCTACACAATCATTCAAGTGCAAGGTATTGCAAGTGCTTCTTTATACTGGCGATGACCTCTGGTTTTATTTTTAAATTTTCTGTACAGTACATAATTAATGAAACATACCCCCCCCCCCCAACAAAAAAGGATAAGAAGAGAAGTTTACATAAATAACCCGAGAGTGGCTGTTGGACAAATTGCACCTTGTCCTTTCTGTTATAGACAATACACATGTTTGTATACCAAATGATCTGTTTCATACAAATTCAACTTTTGGCAAAAGTTTGTTGTATGGTAGGTCCTGTAACTTTGAACAAGCACACCCAGTAGTCAATTGATAAGACTTGCTGCCAATGAGTGGTTAGATAGCTCATTTGATATAGAGCATAGGTTTGTGTACTTCAGATATAACTGATTGGAATCCCATTTTATCCCACAATCTGTTTGCTATTTTCCTGCCAGATTCTGTTCATGTAAACTAAACAAATTGTTTCTATTATGTTTTACCTTATAGTATACCTTCTTTATTATATAAAATAAATCCCACTCATTACTTCTTCTTACAGATTTCAATGATGCAAAAGAAGAACTGAAGGCCACTATGGAAAAGGCAGCAGAATACCTCGGCCAATGTGAGTATTCACTCGGCGGTCCGCAAAGTTTTAGGCCCACGACCCATGATCGTCCGTGAGGGCTTGGCAACGACCCCACCAGGCCCCGACCCCTCAGACTTGATGCTCAGAGTACTCTTGAAAGATAGCTTGGACTAATGAATTCATGTTAAAATAATAACTGAATTGACCTCTGTCGCCCAGCTCTGAAAACCTTAAATAGCATTTTCAGCATATGGAAATATCTCACAGGCCACAGACTTTTTTTTGCAACCCACTTCTGGGTGGTGTCCCATAGTTTATAGACCTTTGTTTTAGATATTAGTTGTTTCAGGATTTAACCAATGTAAGGTAGATTTTAGTTAATTTTGACAGGTGTTATATGTTATATGTTGCTTCCCATCATGAGTGCAAGGTCCTTGTTGCTTATATTGGGGAGGGGGTGTGGGGGGGGGGGGAATTTGTCAAACACGAATCAATGTCAGTAGCATTCAAAATGTGAAAATCGTACCAGACATGTATCATAGCACAATAAAAATGCATTAAAGAATAGACAAATTTTGAACATGTTTCTAAGATTAGGAGGAGTTCCTAAGTTTTCACAAAAAAAAAAAAGACAACAAAAACACTTTGTACATTGCTCTGCAATAATGAAAAAGAAAGTGGGAAATGTCTTTTGTAAACGATGCTCGTGATGGATAGCTTTATATCCCTTCTAAATTTTAATTTGATTTTACAGACTTTGGGAGTTCAGCAGATCCAACATTCCGTCTCCAGCAGTATCAAGCTGTGCTTGAGGTGAGTGCTGGGTAGTGCACATGTTTGTTTATTCTTCATTTGTTTGTTTTATAATCTTATCGGTATAGCTCAGTTTAGTATTGCATCATCATTAGCTCATTCAGAACCCTATCCATGTGGTTTATCGAGGATAAAACATCAAGTGTTCAGAAAGCTAGGAGGCAGGGGTACCAGAGTCCCTCCCATTCCTGCTCCTATAGTCCTGGACCATCGATGAAGGTTCCCATCTGCCGATGAGAGCAAACCTCTCATCACTTTGTCAAATAATGACTTTGGTTAAAGGTAACCCATTCATCATCAATGTAGAACAGCTTCTTTGAAGAAAGTTGTTTTTAATAGTAATCATCGAAAGAGGGGAATCAAATCCCAATTTGCAACCAAAGATGCCAAATCCATGGAAAACTCTGCACAGCATCTTTGCAGTGTAGCAGTTTTTTTAATTGATCAAGAGAATCTGATTGCTGGTGAGGTTTTAAGGTAGCATACGCCCATCAAATGCCCCATTGACTCACACACTAAATCACAAAAGTAATGTGGTCTCTAAGTCTAGATAGAAGTTCTCACAAACGCTACTCATCATCGGATAGCTGACAAGTTGGCCTTTCATGGCACCATCAATTTTTCGTATCATGACCATGTAGATTTTTTGCTATCCGAGCCAGAAGTTTTCGTCACTTGTAAGCAAACCTCTTCACTCAGTAGTAAACAATTTTCCTCCGCTGCTCCTGGGAGGCCTAAAGGGGTCTAAAATTGCCTCAATTGACCCAATTATTGCACCACATTCCATTCATGCTCTTCAACATGCAAGCCACAAAAAACTAGATTATGATTGATAACAGGTCAAAAAATATGTTCTCCTGCTGCTTTTTGGCACTTTTCCTGAAGGAGAACATTCGAGCCGATGGATATAGACTCTAATAGGAGTTTGCCACCTTTAACCTAAGACCATCTAACTGTTACATCATCTTGTTTGACATTTAGTTCCACATCGTTTGTGATGTCATATGTTGATTTGTGGGTATCTCTTGTTTGCAGAAAACAACACTTCCCTTGTGAACTCTTGTGAATTTAGTATTTTCCATTTTGTTATTCCTCTTTTCCTTTTTTGTTTGTTTTGCAGGCAAAATACTTTCAGAACATGGAAAAGTGTAGAGAGCTTTGGAATGAAATATTGTCAGCAGGAAACAGTTCTCACGCACACATGTGGATGGCTTATTACAACCTCGAGAGGTAAACTTTATTGCCACATCTTTTCTTGTAATTTATATTGTTTGAAAGGATTCTGAACTCTTGTTAAGCTGCATTGTACTTTTTGGTTTCTAGTTCGTGTCATTTTGACCAACTTACGCAGTCTGCCAGTCACATCAGGTTTTCCGTCTGGTCATTAGGATATTTAGAGCTTATTCAAGTAATCGGAAAACAGGAAATGAGGCTGAGGTCATTTCAGTTCAAACCAAACCTCATCCCAAAATCTTTGAAAATGTTCCTCTTCAAAAGTGAATGGTTAGGAAGTCACAGACAACAGGCTTCCATAATTTCCAATTTGACAGAGGTAAGCAACAGTGTCCCAAAAACTGGGCTATTTTCTGTGACACAAACAGAGAACGGAACAGTTTTCGTTCACTGTCGGTAAACAATGAACCATGATAGATAGTACAGTTCACTTTGTAAAACCCTTTTGAGCCACAATAACACTGTTGTTCTAATTAGTGAAATACAATGTTACTTAACAACATGATATCAGTGAAACAGAGAACAAAAATCTGGACTCAGTGGTCATATAAACATCATATCTTAAAAATGCATTTCTGGTGACAAACAATGTGAAATTTATTTTTGAAGAGAAAATATTACACACTGCTAATTGAAAGCCCCATCTAGTTAATATCTTGCCCTTGTTAAAACAAATACAAAATATTGTTAAAACAAAGACATTTCAACTGAATTGCCCTGATGATATCATCCATTCTGCAGTTATTGAAATAATGATTTTGTTTTAAAATGTAGCCAATTCATGACGAAGCAGAGGTTGTGAGCATGGTCATTTTGAGCCAATTTTGATTTGTGAAGAAATAAAGTGGTTAACTTGTGCCGAATTAAACTGATCTGCAAACATTCAGCCTTCTTGAAAAAGTGACACAATTGCCTAATAAAATAACCTTTTGGTCATAAATGTTGACTCTTGCACACCCTCACTTGAACACTTCCCCCTGCCCCCTTTCCTCCTTCCCCCACCCCCTGTCTACTATCAGGCTCCTGAGGCAATGTTTGTGAAAGAACAGTTATTAATTGATGCCAGTTTATAGAAGCAGATATTTCACTTTGGTCATATTCCACTCAGGTTCTACGGAGATACTAAACACTGCCGCAAGATACTCAACAGAGCTGTAAATGCCGTTAGTGACTGGCCGGAGCAAGTATGCGAAACTCTGCTCATGTTTGAGAGGCTAGAGGGCACTCTGGATACTTTACAGTCCTCCAGGAGAAGAGTGGAATCGCAGATGAAGAGAGTGGAGGAGAGGCGGGAAAAGGAGAGGGTGAGTATAACCATATAAGACCATCATTAACAATCAGCTACAAACTGACGAGGGTAACGATAGAAACCCTCAGAATATTTATTAATAAATGAGAGATGAATACTTAAATAGTATCAAAACTTGTAGTCCTCAGCTGTGTTGACAACAAGCTAGAAGAGGGTAAAAATAGAAACCCTCAGAATATTTATTAATAAATGAGAGATGAACACTAAAGAGTATCAAGGCTGCCATCCTCAGCTTTGGTGTTACCACTGCTTACTACTGAGGCCATTTAACAATTATTCTTAACTCTGACTTTGTGTAAAAATTTTGTCTCGTAAATTCTCCATCAGTTGTTCCAAGCTTAATGTGGGAGTATCTTAATTTTTTTTTTTCAAGAAAACTAACAAAAACAAAACAACAATTTTACATCTGTTTGTTTTGTCCAGGCTGCTGATTCTTGGAGACGACAAGACGAGTGGCAAGGTCGAAGAAGACCTGCGTTCAAACGGGGAGGAGGGCGTGGAGGAGGGCGGGGAGGGGGAGGAGGACGAGCAGAGGGAGGGCAGAGACGAGATTACAGCTACTTTGTGAAGGCAGGATCAAGTGAGCATAAAGAAGAGGATGGAGGAGATACCAGGGGGAGAAAGTGGCAGAGAGAAGAAAGACACAAAGGAGGTCACAAGAGACAGGAGAGTAGGAAAGAAAGCAAGGATGAACAACAACAACAACATCAACAACAACAACAACAACCACCAGGAAATATCGCTCTCAAGAGAAAGGTACGTTTTTGTGAATGATTAAAGGAAAGGGTCGTGGTAAAATGTTTGAATGTATCTGAATAATTGCTTGAGGGGGGGGGGCAGGGGTGGGAGAGGGGAGGTGGCGATTAGTTTAGAACCTCAGCACCCTACCGATGACCAGTCAGGAAAACGATAAAAAGTGTTTTTTTTTTTGCATAGTGAATCTGGCTTCTTCTTTACATTTAGGCCGATTCTCCGACTGAAGCCGAGGATCAGAGCAAGAAGATAAAGCAGGAGGACACAGGAGTGTTCAAGGTTCCTACCTCACGCCCTCCAAAGTCACCAAAATCGCCCAAGTCTGTGAATTTCACTCCTCTTGGAGTTCCTGCCAAAGGCACTGAGGATGTTCAACAACAGACCTCATCTGATGATGATGTTAAAGGTATGATATCAAATGTATTACAGAGTCAAGTTTGTTATTTATCAGCTTTAATTATTTCGGTCATTTTCCCGATATTGTCTGTCTATAGTCGAGCACATATCGTATTGTGACTCTCAAGCATTAATGACACTTCTTACTAAAGATGCTTACGATTGTAAGAAAATCTTTTTAATTTTTTGTCCTAAACTTTCAACACTTACTTGCCTTAATCATATTACGTTTTCCAGCAGATATTGGGTCTAGCCTATTCTACATTTATGAATACGGGCAGATTATTTTAATGTCATTCACTGCAAATTTACCTATGAACAACAGCTCTTTGGAGGATTAAATTTTTTTTTGCCAGTGGGTGAAATAAGTATGGGTTATCTTAGTAAGGAAAAGAAACAAGCTGCTGTTATGTAATGCAAGTCATTGCTATGGATACCATCGTTACAGGTGAGCCCATGGAGACAGATGTGGTTCCACAGAAACCTTACCAGGAACGTAAACTGGACCCAGATAAGGAGACACAAGAGAAGACCGTCTTTGTGAAAAACTTATCTTATGACGTCGAAGAAGCAAAACTTAAAGAGATCTTCTCTAAGGTGAGGATAAACCAAACTTTATGATTTCTCGGTTCACCCCCTATCCTTGATGCTAATGGCAAATAGGACTCAATATCAGGCATTGTCTTATCATTAGACAGGAATAAGTCCCTTGATGGACAACCAAACTGAATTTGTGAAGATTACTGAACAACCAACAATTCATATCTACTGTCTAACCGTGGAAAAAACTTTCCAAATAAGAGATTGAATTTACACACCTATTGTGTCTGATATTTGATTTATTTTTTCTTGCTCTAAGTTGTTTTTGGTTTAGGTATGTCTATTGAGTTAG
>JAIPMN010000594.1:18779-35984 GCA_020650975.1 Apostichopus californicus | reverse complement strand
ATTCATACATACCTTAGTCTAAACACCTCTCAGTACCACCAGCAAGATCTCACTGACATATTGTCAGGTAAGGTAACCCTTCCTCTCCCACCAATATTATGCAACAACAGCCCCACATTCGTACATACCTTAGTCTAAACACCTCTCAGTACCACCAGCAAGATCTGACTGACATATTGTCAGGTAAGGTAACCCTTCCTCTCCCACCAATATTATGCAACAACAACCCCCACATTCATACATACCTTAGTCTAAACACCTCTCAGTACCACCAGCAAGATCTCACTGACATATTGTCAGGTAAGGTAACCCTTCCTCTCCCACCAATATTATGCAACAACAACCCCCACATTCATACATACCTTAGTCTAAACAAGTCTCAGCACCACCATCAAGATCTCACTGACATATTGTCAGGTAAGGTAACCCTTCCTCTCCCACCAATATTATGCAACAACAACCCCCACATTCATACATACCTTAGTCTAAACACCTCTCAGCAGCAAGAACAGAAGACAAAATATTACCAAAATTACTACATTTTTTTACCATTTATTTCTTATTTGGTGTTTTGATCAGTTTTAGTCTCTTGTTTGTTGTTTGTCCTATTTAATTATTCAAACCTTTTAAGGCTAAACTTCCCTGTATGTACTTTGCATCGCCCACTTGTGTTCATATTTGGCACAATTACCTCTGCAGAAACTAGTCTGTTATTGTCAGCTCTTTGGCACTCAATCAAGGCTCTTACCCTGTGAGATTAAACTTTGCTCATTTGTCTGTTCTGGTAAGAAGTAAAACAGGATGTTTTTCATTTGTTTTCACTGTCTCCATTTTCCTTGCAGCCACGGTCACACTCAAGTAGTTCCTCCACCGTCAGACGCCGATCGGAAAATTGCCAAAGCAGACACAACAGACGACAAGAACAGAACAACTCATCACCCACCACATGGCCCCTCCTCATCAACAGTTGCCACGACAACAGTGACCTCATCTTCTTCAGCGGTTACCACAGCAACTAGTGCTGTGATGTCAGTCAATTCATCGTCAGGTGCCTCAGGGAATCCAGGGAAGATATCAGCAGCTGCAAGTACGGTAAGAAGGACTTCCTTTTTGGTTTAACCGTCTGTTTTAATTTTTTATAGGTTTGTTGATAACGGCAAGTTGTTGTTTGTAAATGTGGTTATTTTATTTATTTCTTCTTTTTGTCTTGTCCACTTTGAATAAATTCTTGTCTTAGGGGGTTGTCAATAGCAGGAGTGTAGAGGATGCTGGGTTTGCAAAAGTGCATGTCAATTTTCTCTTAGGTTTGTGTGGAGATGTTTGCCATGGTTTTGTGAACCTCATATGAACTCCGTTAGCAATGGGTAATTAGGAGAAGGAGAGCTGCTGAGGTAATTCAGTGGTTCAATGTATTTGAATAATGAACAATGAATGCAAGTGGAAACACTGAAGTAGTTTGGTAAACATTGAAGTAGTTTGGTAAACATTGAAAGGTCATTGGATTTCTGTTAATTATTATTAAACCAGAGAGGTTGGCATAGCTCTAATGGTAAGGCAATGTGTATTACTACTTTATGACATTTAGTTCAGAGAATAGGGCAGATGGGAAAGGTGTTTTGGGGAAGGAATTTGGGAAAGGAATTAAGGAGTAATGCTGTCAGTTGGTTTGGCCACTTGCTGCGATTAGGTTAAGGCTATAAAAAAACAATGTTAAGGTTTGACAGTTTTTTTTATATTTTTTTTGTGTATTTATATCTTTACATTTGGTCTAAATGTGGGGTTGTGGAGGGGGGTTGGGGGGAGTTGGTGGGGTTGGGGGTTTGGGGGTGGGGTTCAGTGTAGAGAGTTTCCTTGACAAAAATATAAACTTGTTCTATATTTTGAAGTATCTTAAAACCCAGCATACATACAAGAAAGTACAAAAAACAATAAATTGCTTACATTTTATGATTGCACATTGGCTGGTAATTTTATCATGTGAAGAGAAGTCAAAGGTCATTTGGAGGTGGGAAAGAAGACAGAAAAATTACTTGAGAGTCAACTGACGCTGGTTTCTTGAAGTTTCTGTTTTGTGATTTCTGTTTGGGATAGGATATTATTTCCTTTGTTTGACTTTTTCATGTAGAGTATGTCACTTACTAAACAATTTTCTAAGGCACTGAAATTCCTTGCAGAGTTAATAAAATAAGCCCCCGCCGTAGATGTTGATGGTAGGATGAGATTTTGCATCCATAATTTAAAAAAAGAAAGAAAAAAGAGGAATATGAAAAACAAGTAGTTGCCTCGTTATCCTCTTAGGAAGCTGCTGCAACCTCAATCATCGATTTCATGTTTCAACAGAGAAACTTCAGCAGCCTTGAGAATGTATTTTATGCTCTATCACACCGCTCTCTTGTATGTGTCAGACTCAGGTGGACGTAAGAGTAGTTGCCATAGCAACCTACTAATCAAAATCCTTGTTTGTGTGTGTTTTACCTCAAGATCTTGTGATAAAATGCATTTTTTGCAGTAGAATATTCAGTTTGTTAGGTAAAGTGTGCCTGGAAAGACTGCCAGGGATTTGGGAAGGATTACAAAAGGCAAGAAAGCTGTGTTTTGCTGATGGAAATGCTGGTGTAGTTTGATTTCTTATGTTTCTATGGGTTGAAAGGTATTTATAGGTTACTAGCCTATAGTTTAAAGCGACATTTAGGAGTTGGGTAAAATAGTCACTACTAGTTTAAAACTAAAATCACATAACAGTGCAGTTTAAAATGTCAAAGTTGCTGGAATTGGCTGAAAATCATTGTTTTTAACACTGAGATGAAAATGATTTTAGGGGACAAAAGTTTCATAATTGAAATGAAAGCATTACTCAGTCGCTAACTGAATATTCCTATCAGGAAGATAATATATGAGGCTTTTTTAGATGGTACAATGGTAAGTCTCATATTTTGAGTAATATGTCAATTTTCTTAACAAAATAAAAGAAAGAGCCCCTAATTGATAGAAATGCAGGAGAAAAAAATTAAGATAAAATCATGGACTTGCTTAGATTGGCCTTTTTGGAGATCAGATTATGTATTTTAATTCAATTATAAATAAAACAGATGTAAAGACTGTCTTTCGGTTCAGAATGAATTTACAAAGAATAGGGAAAGCTGAGTGAAGAATGTTTTGAGTCAGAACATAGTTGTTTTAGCTACACTATCTTCTGTTAACTTTTATTTCTGAACTTTCGTTTATTCTAGTTTGTAAATTTATCCTTTTACATGTTGTATTCTAACTCTTTTAAATATGTACTATTATGCGAGCATGCAATTTCCCTCTGTGATATAATAAAGTTATACTTACTTTCTTACTGAGAAGAATCTAATTTGTGTAAAAGTAAGTTGGCCTGACTTTTCGATCCTAGCAGCAACTTCTTTAAAGGCTAATTGACAAGTAACAGTAACAGAAGGGACAAAAACATGCACAGAATACAGACAGGTTAATGAGCATGGTGAACACAAAGAGATAGATGAAAGGGGATTAGTAGACAAGGGATGGAGAGAAGAAAGAAACCAACAGGGGAAGAGGAGAGGTAGGAGATAAACAGTGGAGGGACAGAGAGGATTAAGGGAAGGGGGTAGGGAATAAACTGGAGAAGGACAAAGACAGAAAGGTGTGGAGAAGAAAGGGTGGAAAAGAGCTATGAGAAGAGGAGTGATGGGGGGGGGGGGGGGAACAAGGGAGAAGGAGGGGGGACAGAAGAAAGGTTAGTCATGTCCTTCCTGAATGTTTCTAATTTGAAATAATACTTGAATAGAGCCTTGATAACTTCAAGGTACATCTGTACCCTTGGTCTTATTTCTCTGTCACATCTTCTTCTTCTTCCTCTTTTCTTCAGGACAATGGACCAGCTCGTCTAAGCTATGCCCAGGTAATAAGCAAGCCAAAGCCACCCAACAGTGAGTCTGCTGAAGCTCCCACATCTCCAGTGGAGACTCCACCAGAGAAACAGGGCTCAAACCCTCTGTCTGGGTCAGCCACTGCTACAACAACAACAACAACAACAGGTCAACAAGCACAACGAAGCCAACAAGGTAATGGTGGTAGTAATAGTAGTAGCACCGATTCCAAATCAAGCCATCCTCCCAAAGCTCTGAGGGACAGACCTCGTTTTCGAAAAGGAGACATTAATGGGGACATCAGGCCGTCTGGAAGAAGAGAGGCCCATGGAGGGCGTAGGTCCCCTCCCCACCAGAAACCGTCAAGTAGATAAGTAATTGGCTAAAGGGCACCAGGGCAAAATTATCCGATGAAGGAGACAGAGAAAATAAGAGCACATTTTTGACTCTTTTTGTAGATGTTTGCACACTTTAATTGCCGAACGAACAAATAAGGAGATAAAAAGGTGTTCTGGAACCAGGGAATAACACTGGTGGTTTTCTCCTATTGAAGTGGAGATTTGCTGGAAGCTTGCCTTAGCAGAAGATTGGAGATTGCGAGCAATTTGGTTAATATATAGAGAATTATATATCTTCTGAACAATATGGCATGTAACATGCAAACCTGAACAATGGAAGGTGTCTATAAACCATTGATAGATGGTAAGCCTCATTTTATCAAGGGCTTGTAAAAAAAACAAAAATCAAAAATATGAAATCAAAAACATTAGTTTAAAAAAAAACTTCATCAATGTGTGTGATTCGTTTCCTTAGTTTCAGATAATTGGGGTTTGAGACTAAAGGTATGAACTATCCTATTTTCATCGGAAAGTGTTTTCATTTTACTTGTGTTGAGTTGTGGAACAATTTCTGAGCACCGACAACAACAAGCAAAGGGAGTGATTGACTTCAAGCTAGAAGAGAACACTTGTATCAATTGAGGAGAGAGAGTTTTGCAATTCTGTAGTCATCCAAACTTACAGCATATGAGAGAGAGAGAGAAAATGCTTAGTTGTGCCTTGATATGATAGGGCAGAATAAGGGAAAAAGAAAGAGACTTTATTCCCATTTTTTGCCCAATTTTGGAGAGAAACAAGGGAACCATCTTAATCATTTTACTGATAATGACAGTTCAAAAAGAAATGATTGAGGGTTTGGTCGTATGGAAAATTATTTGAAATATTTGTGAAGGACTCTCAGGAACTAATGATGATGATAATGATGAGAGGGAGAGCTTTCACTGCATACTACTAAATACAAGCAGCAAACTTGAAGCTTTGCAAGAGAATTTTTAAAATCACCTTGTGAGTTTGGTAATTTTACCTTTAAAAATTCAAACACATTACCACTAGTGAGCTTTGTACATTGGTAACTTAAAGTGTAACAGATTGCCGTAAGGTTTGCTGGACGCTGTTTAACCGTTTATGACCTGTCTCTGTGACGAGCCTTACAACAACTGACCGAAGCTCTTATTCAAAGGATGGCGTCGTCGGTTAAAGCTACATATTACGCTTAGAGAAGGGAGTGTAATTTGCTTCTGGTGGAATTGTCGCAAGCCAAATATTCTTTTCTGATGAAGTGAATATTTTATCATCCATGGTGTCAGTTGGAAATTTGTTCAAACCATCCTTGATGATCATTTTTCCCCTTTTTGAACAAATTTGATCTTTCAAAGTATTTCTTCTATTTCTTTTGAGGAAGGCTATGTGATACATGGCTTTAAGCATATTCCAAGATGCAGAAAGTCCCCAATTTCATCCTCTTTTAAAGTGAATTAGGGAAAATGTAGAGAGTCTGAAGTCTTGTGGATGCTGTGATGTGAAACTAGACAATGAGTGCAATCGAGAGGACATTTTTCTCTCAAATTGTGTTAGATTTAAGAGGAGATGAAGGGCCTGTGTTGTCATCAACTTGCATTTATCAATCCAGTAAAATGCCAAGACTCTGATATATGTCTTGCACTTTATGTAAGGAAATCTGAAAAATGTTAAATAGTATTTTAAAGGTGTATCTCTAATTCTAGACTTGAAAGTTTGCTTAATCTTGAAGTTATTTCAAGGAGAATTAATAACTTTCTAGATTGAAGATTTATATCTTGTTTGCAACTTGATATGTCGTAGTTCACTTGAGCATTCAGCTGGTCAAGTATTAGCAAGGCGATTTTACTCTGGCCAAGTTTTGTATTTGGTTGTTGTTGGACGTTGACTGACATGCAGGTCGGAAGTGCTGGTATGTTGAAAGGTTTCTCGTAGCATGCTTTGGACAAGTTGACCTGATAACACCGAAAATACAGGTGGCTAGCATTTGGCATTAATTAAATGGGAAAGGGTGGATGCAGTCAAAGATATAGGTACTTAGGAGAGATTCCATTCCACAGAGAATGCTATGGAAGAATAAAGAGCCACATTCTACTGAGAGACTAAAATGCTCGTCGCTTAAAATTAGGTTGGACTGGTTTCATGTGATAAGTTTGTTGGACATTGCTAAGACCATTCTAGTCATTATTGGCTCAGTCAAATTGGATGGGATGCAGGTTTTGGCTTGTTGGCAACTTTAAAAGCTCTTTGGAAATTTTGTCTTTGTTAACAGTGTCCTTTATTTTATACCCTTTCTCAACTTACATCTAAGAATGGGCTGTGGATGATTGATCCTGTCATCAAACTGAACTTGTTCTTCATTGAAACCTTCACAGAATTAATGTCCGAGAGGCTTAGAGACTGTTTAAAAAAATCAGTCTGTAGGGTTTAATGTCAAATGTTGGAGGGAAGACTTCTCCATCACAAATGCTTTTAATCCTTGTTGCTTTTCAAGTTTGTACATTGAACCACTGTGAAGTAAAACTTGTCAAGGGACTTTTGTTTTAAGTTGTGAGCTAACATAGCTTAGCTGTCTCTCAGATGCTTTCATAGGTCGTATAACTGCAAGGTTTGGTAGTTAGGATGAGTTGGATTAATAGGAAGCATGGCATATTAGAATCATCTGTGTTGTAGCTGTGCTGCAGTGTGGTTGAGGGTGTCTTCATACCAGTTACTAGACAAACGTTAGAATCATCTGTGATGATACAGTGTGGTTGGGTGTCTTCATACCAGTTACTAGACAAACGTTAGAATCATCTGTGATGATACAGTGTGGTTGGGTGTCTTCATACCAGTTACTAGACAAATGCATGATTAGTTTGGTGACTCACAAATATTTAGTACCAAGCTAGGGTCAAAGTCTGCCGTCTACTCAAATGAATTTGACAGATGAACGTAGCAAGCATACAACCTCTCAAGTTCTCCTCTGTTTGGAAAACAGGATTGGTAAAGGTACAGATGCTTGAAAGTCCTGAGGGTCCTTACAAATAGAAAATACATTCATTAAAAGATTGACACACCAAAAGAGACCAGTCTGACAGGCTTCATTTGTGAAGGGGGCTTGAAAAGTGCTGTTGTAAGTGATGAACCTTCTAATGGCATAGAGAGGCGAAAAGGAGATGCCGAACTTAAGAGCAGGACTCTGTAGTGTGGGGTGGATGATGATGATGATGCACTAGGGTAAGAGGAAGTGGTTCACTTTGTACAAAGCTCAAGTGGTGAGTGAGAATGTAAGCAGTACAGAGGCCAAAATATGCTTCCACTGTTAGAAACAAAGACAAAAAAAAAAGAAGAAAAAAGAATATTTGTAAATGTGTTATTTCAATTCTAATGGTTTATATGAATTACTTCTATCAAAGATATATGAACATGTTTTTTTTTTTCCTTGTTATTTTTTTGTCCAACTTTTTTTGGGGGGGGAGGGGGGGGTGTGGGGGGATTCAGTATGAAACATGGAGCTGGCTAAATTGTAGAAAGTTGTACATTCAGATTAAATGAAAATAGAAAAAAGATTTAATGTATCTATAATTGTTCCATTTTCTCACTGCTATGAGGTATATTTACCTGTTGAAGTCGGTCATTTGTGATGCACTTGTTTAATAGTAACAGTGATTATTTGTAAACTGTTGACAAATTGCTTTTATTAATGTTTCGTTCCCTTGGATATGTCTCGCCTTCGTCGTTGATGAGATTGGGCAGATAGTTGTTGTTATCATTCATTGTGATATTAAATGTTTATGTATGTCTCGTGTTTTGGCATGTTCAGTTTGTGATAAAGTCGTGCAAATCGAGGTGTTTAGTGTACGTAAAAGTAAACATTTGAAGGCGGGTGGGGATGAGGGGTGGGCCCTCTTTTTATAGGGTACCTTCCTTTGAAGAGGTTAGGTTCTAACTTTGTGAATGCATTTAAGAGAACCAATACCTTTTCATGTTGATAATTTGTATCAGTTTGAGTTTTTTTCCGCAATAAATATTTGGTCAAGGATTAGCTGGTGCATGGACGTGATAGATTAGTAAGGTCTGCTTTCCAAAATGGAATAAGTATGGTTAAAGAAAGGTCTTCTGTATTTAGTTACTCATTTTACTCAATATTTGGTGGTGAGCAGTAACTAAAACATGAACTAGAAAAGCAGTTCATAAAGTGAAGCAATAGTTCAATTTCTTCAAGTTCACATAGTTTTCTTCAAAAATGCAACTAAAAAAAATTATTCTTATTTTCAGTATTTTAACCTTGGTGGATCTTTTACATTCAGCAACTTTTTTTCAGACACAATAAGTAACTTAGCTGATGTTGTTCTGGGCTTTGTTTTATACTAAAACAAGGTTCTGCAGGTAGGGTTGAAATTACTTCTTTCAAAGTAGCCAATGTTTTGTTTTTATATTTTTTTTATCTGCCAACTAGTTTGTATATGTTGTTTTTCTTTGAAAGTTCTAGACATTGGTTTTGTCATTTTCAAATTCCTAGTCGGACGACTGTCGTCGAAACTTGGTGGTGGAGTTGAACACAAATTTGTAAACTTGTGATGAGATCATAATTGTCAAAAGTCATAATCTATCTCTCTCTCTTTGATTCATTCTTAACCATCAGTTGGTAGTTTTCTGGTGGTTCTACTTCAGCTTGGTTGATTTTAAAGGAGTCTAGTCTGAATGAATCTTGAGCTGAAGTGAGAAACATAAACATAAGTAGAGCAGGGTGTGGTATCTAGATTAATTAATGTCACTTTAATCTTGGTCAACATCGTTCATCGAATTCTGTTATGCCAACCAATGCAAGCAGTATTATTTCTGAGAACCATACACATTACTTCCTAAGAGCAGTGTGCTTGTTCTAAAGCTTACTTCAGATCTTTCTGTTTTCATTTGTTTCTATTCTGCCAACTTAGGAAAAAAACATCCTAAAATCATTTTTTGAATCTCGCAAGTCGTATTATTTACCTAAGCATACCGGATCAGCTGTTTGTAAAATAAGCCCAATTTTCAATAAAAAAAGGAAAAAAACCACAATTACCTCATTTGGCATCAGTCCTGCAGTGTCCTCTGGCTGTAGGACGATGTACAACGCACTTCAGACAGCTTATTTTTAACTTACATTTAAACCTTAGGCAGCTTCAAAGCAGGAACTGATTGCTTCAAGGTCGTGACATCATTCACCTTTGACCTTGAAGTCTTTCCTGTCTTTCGGATCATTTCATGAGCAGTTGATGTAAAAGAAAACAGTTGTTGCAGTTTTTGTGAGTAGTTATGTTTGCAACCCCCCCCCCCCGCCCCCCGTATTTTAGCACCCCACCAGAGATAGTTTGAATCATCAGGCAGTTTTTCCTTGTCGAAGAAAGAAAAGCACAAAACCCCACCTATTTCCAATTTGGATCACTGTCTGAATTGTTCATATCCCTTTTTGGGGGGCAGGAAGTTTCTACTTCTGACTGATTTCATTCTACTATGCTTGATATTATTGTATGAGTAAATCAGAAAATAAAAACTTACTGGACTGAGTATAGAAGCTTAGGTAATAACTACACCCCCAAAGAAATGAATGGAATAATCCATTTAATACTCATTTGTTCAGAGGATCAGACAAGATCGGTTCTTGATCTTTCTGGAAAAAGGGAATGTGCGAACCAAGAACTATTTTGAAGAGAGGACAAGTAAAGTAAATAGAATGGTTTGATTACAATTTGTTATTGGTAGCAACAAGTGCTTTTGTCTTAAACTTAGTTGCTATGACAACATATAACTTGAGACATGGGTATAAAATCTAAAGTACAAGTATATTGTACTAACTTATTTAAATACCTTAGCATTCTGTTTGCAATCTCAGGACAAAAGTGTTTGCAAACGAACCAAACACTGACCTTTGTCTATCGCACTACATAGCTACATAAAGGGAATCATTTTGTGTAGCCTTTTAAATGTTGTGTAGTTTGTCCATTTAGAAAATATTACTGTTCCAGTGTAAAAAAACTGCAGTACAACTTTGGAGCTACGTATGTAGATATTTGACCTACTTACATATTTGACCTACTTACATATTTGACCTACTTAGCATAGCATTTTGTGATACTGGATAAATTAATCCCTGAAATGAGATCATATCTGTCCCAACTTATGGTTTGCAGAATATAATAGTGAACAGCTAACTGCACCATTATGGGTGAAAATAATAATACTTCATACCATTCTTACAGAATATTGTGCTAGTATTAAGTCCAGTCTGAAGTATGTGTATATGTGGAAATAAAATGTAAACTGAAAAAATAGTTGGAGCTGACTAGCTGCAAAATTCAATTTATTGGCACATGTTTGATTTCATGTCGATCAGTTAACATTCATACATTGCTCTCCATTGTAGCACAGTTGCTCATAAACTCTTCACACAGGTTGGCATGCTGACAACAATCGTTGAAGTTATATATTACAACTATTTTTGCACAAATTCCAGTCAGTCTCAGAAAACTAACTGCTTTCTCCTCAAACTGGAATATTATTCTGCATTGAACGATATCTAGAGGTGTATTCTTGGCAATCTACAATCTTTTGATTTAACATGTTAAGTTTAGATTGTGAATTAAGCTTGCTGTGTACAGCATCTTGATATGTTGGACCTTCTGAGTGTCAGGGAGCAAAACATGCCAGTAATCCTCTCAGGAATTGTGCAGGGGGTTAACTGATAGAGCAGCATTTAATATAATGGTAGAGAATGTATCTAACCACTGGGTTTATTGTGTTAATGTATTCAATAACATCTTGGATTCATCATAGGTGTCTTTTGGGATGTTGTCAAAGTCTGTGAAGAAACTCCGGACAATGGAGAAGAAAACTCTCGAAAATTGGTATTCTCCAAATGATCCATTAGCCAAGACTGCCCGTCTAAAAGAGGAAAGCGTAATTAAGATCAGATAAATGGTGTATCATGTTTGGTCTGTGTGGTTCAATTGTATATAACAGATTGGTTTTCTCTTGTTAGTGATTCGTGGTTTTCATTTTAATTTAGTAGTCGTGTGACAACATATCTGAAAACTAGAAGAGAGTAACAAGTATTGCCTGACAGTCTATTACTTCTTAGGAATATTCCAAAACCCTTCATCCATTTTGAACCACCATATAGACAGTACATTATTATTCAGAGTGATATATATATATATATCTTGATTAAGTCTGTAAATATCCATCCAATTTATGAATAGAATCCTGCAAAAACAATGGGACTTAATTAACTCTCTGCCAAGAGATTGGCTGGATTTAAATATTGGCTGGATTTGAAAGCTAAATATAAGCACCTGAAAATGAGTCTCTCTGTTGGTCTTGTGGCGGTGTGTGTTTGATAACCAAATTGTACATTTTGAACTACGATGTTCCAAAACTCATCTTTCAAATATCCAATCAAATGTAATCTTTCTCAATTATTAATATTGAGATTTTACAATATTAATGGTAATATTTGTAAACATGGGAGTTTGAATTTGGTTTCTGATTGGGGTTGATATATTTTGTAACCTTTTCTCTCTTTGGTAGTTATGTTCGATAGTTATAGTCATTTGTTGGTCATTTTTCTTTTCCTTTTGTTGCGGCCTTTTAAAATTTCTTCATGTTTTGTTTGCAGCGTTTAAGGTCTAACGTCTTCAGTGATTTGAAATGTAGTTTTTTTAGTATTGGTACTGTATGTATTAGTAAGTATTAAAGTAACCTGTATTAAAAAGGATAGATTGCTTAATAAGACTCCAACAGTAATTAAGGAGATTTATTACAGATACTTGCAAAACCTGGTTGGAATTCCATCTTTATTCTAGCCAAAAAGAGGTGTTTTTTTTTTTCATTTTTATCGGCAAATGTAACAGAGAATATTATTACTTCATTTGCACCTGGGCACAGTGGTGTAACTATAGCTTCAGAGGCCCTTTACTTGTAACTTGATGTAAGTGGCACTTGACACATAAAGTTATGCAACAAACCACAATGCTATACGGCTATCTCACTCAACAGTCAGTTGTGGTAGGTCGTGTTAACATGTCGGAATCTACCCCTGGGAGGGCCCCTGGACATTGGGTGCAATGAACTACCTGAACTGCCTATTGCTATGCCTCTGCCTGGCTTGTCAAGAGCAGCATATAAGCAGTCATTATGTAGAGCTGCTTTGCAAGGCTCTTGAAGCTTTGATGTATGTTAGGTGTTCTCCAAGCTGGTGGGTAAGATAACCTGGCCCAGTCTGTATAAAATGAGATGACTTTACACACCCCAAAATGCATTTTTAAAACCACCTTTTAAGTTTAAGTAAGGTAGAGACTATAAGGTTTCAGTGAAATTATTCCCATACCACAAGGTATACCTTTTCCAATTGTGATTTTGATTTTTTGATTTTCTGTCTGTTTTAGTCATGAATAGGTCACCTACAACAACTACACCATGGTGAACCTAAAGACAAGTTTGTCTTTGTGAGACCAATGTCAGTATAATCAACAAAATTCAGAAACCATTTGATTGATAATTTACCAACTAGATGTAATCATTTGTTTTTTTCCCTCTGATTGTTTTCCTTTTCAATATGCACGATAAGTTAATCCTGTTCAACTGGCCTTTGATGTTTTCATATTCTTCAGTATGTATCTTGATGGGGCTTTCATAACATTTAGTGGTATCTGAAACTTCTAACTAGGGTTAGGTTTGCGGTCTATTCATACATAATACCATAGATTATTCATTTGTGAGATACTGTTACTACATCTTTTTTGTTTCTTTTTTTGTTTTGTTTTTAAACATTTTCCCCTTGATTCACTCTTTAGGGTTTTGGACATTTTTGATCAGTTCTGTGATGTTACATGTACGCAAAATTTAAGTGGCTGGTTTCACTCAGAGAAAGCTGAAATATTCAGAGATTATATCCAATGTATTCATTTTAGTGGAGTCGATTAACATAAAATGGGACAGCCAACATTGTATACCAAGTATACCAAGGCATATATTTCTATGAGACTCACTTTCAGATTTAACATAAACTAACTCAAAATTTACTACCCATCTCCCCCCCCTCCCCCCCCCCCCGGTAATAACTTGATAACAATAATCTATTGTTTGATGCAGGAGTTAGTTCTTGTGATTTTACTATCCTACACTGGTAGTAGCCTTCTCTTACCACCACTTTCCAACTGCTCACCATTACAAGAGGCAAAATTTTTAATTTCTCGATAAAACTGTACCACAAAATTCCTTTTTTGTATAGCAGTGGTAATTGGAAGCGGTTCAACTTGAAATTTGTGTTGTTCACTAATGAAAGTAGAATTTGGTTTGGGGAAAACTTGATATATTTGGTAAAATTTTTTAAGAAGTGTTGGTTTTTTTTTTATTAGCTTATGATATTTTGAATGGTTCAAACTAGAATTATCTGGACATTATCTATAACTGACCTTTTGGGTCCGAAAAAAAAAATTAACAGAAAAGGAAGAAAGATATCCAAATGTTTTTGCAATTCTTTAAGTTACATTTCATTCATTTTTATGGCTTGCAAGAAAGTAAAAGTCAGTCTACACAGTTTGGTATTTTTTTTTATTCTCTTTGTTTTGGACTAATTTGTGGTTTTGCCATTGTTTATCTTTATGGAAATTCTTCATTTTATAGTAACAGCATGTGTTTTGACAAAGCAATTAAAAATGATATGTAATTGTAGCCAACTAATTAAAAGTATGATTAAAAATCAGGGTTTTGCACTCAGTGAGAAATCAGATGTATAAGAATTAGAAAAATGTGCAAATTTTCCAATGAGATTTGTCGAAATGAAATGCAAGTGGTTGTTTAATATTTAAAAAAAGAAATTTGAATGATTGAAAAATGTTCCTTTACGGTTTTTACCTCTCATTTACTTATAAGAGACTCATATATATCTGAATGATAATCATTTAAGTAAAAGTTACTAATTTATAATTCAGAAATGTGATACAAGATTAATCTGCAAAAAACAAAAACAAAAAATCACTACAGAGGTAGGTGTCACACTGAAATAGGGGATTGGTGGTAAGGTTGCATTTCTATCTAAAAAAAGATTTCAGCAAAATGTGATGCCAGATATGTATATTTCATAAACACATTCAGGCTAAGATAGGTTGAACTATCTTTTGTCATCTTGCAGTTTACAGTCTCCTTAAATGGTCATTAATGTTGCTTCCCAGTTTTAGATTTCTAGAAATTGCTAGATTGATTCCAATGCAGTTTGCTAGAGATTCTACCAGTCTGCAAGATTTCCTAGATATTCAATGTTAAGTTTGAGGGACAATACTTTGTGGCCAGTAGTAAAATGCTTCTGGAAATTTGAACAAAACAATCGGAAGTAACGGGAAACAGTTTTTTCAAATCATTTTCAACCTCCAGATTGGCAATGTTTGAATCTAGGAGCCTTGACAACAAACATGGAAACCCAATGGCTTTGTTGATCTATGCGTTCTATTTCAGTGTTCACACCAATCACAGTAAAATGCTTCTGGAAATTTGAACAAAACAATCGGAAGTAACGGGAAACAGTTTTCTCAAATCATTTTCAACCTCCAGATTGGCAATGTTTGAATCTAGGAGCCTTGACAACAAACATGGAAACCCAATTGCTTTGTTGATCTGTGAAGTCTGTTTCAGTGTGACAATGTGCAGCTTCATTGGTTTCTTGTGCCACGGTTAAGTTTGAAAGAAATCTTATGCATCTCTATTGCAAGGGAACTTTGTTCTCATGTTGTGGGATATTACATATATGTTCACCAAGGGTGTGGGAGAAAATAAACCGCTTTATATATACTTTATATATACATTCTTAACTTGCCAAGGGTTAAATAACTTAATTGCAATATAATACTATGAAAATGAACTTTGTATGACTAAAAGTATGACCAACCAGAGTATGGTACAGGATGTTATGGAGATCAGTTATGATGGTATAGTGAGACCATGGCATCATGGCATCATGGCATCATCATGGCATCATGATGAACCATGGTCAGAAAGATTATAAGATGGAACCATGGTCAAGAAAATGCCATGATGAAACTGGTCATAATGTGTAGTATGCTGTAGCCATGATATGATAACCATGGTCAGACTAGCAATATTATTTAACCATGTTCAGTATGGTAGCATGCCGCAGCCATGATGTAATGTAACTGGGGTCATAATAGCAATATATTATTACCGTGGTCTTAATAGTGGTATGCCATAGGTATCATGTGATAACCGTGGTCAGAATAGCAATGCAAAGTAATCTTGGTCACAAGGTTAGTATGCCGTAACCTTTGATCAGAATGTTAGTATGATGTCACTCTGGTCAGAATTATAATATATGAAACCAGTTAGAATGTGGTGGTATTGTCCTTCCAATGTCATAAATCTAGGGAGCGGATCATTGTTACATGTTTAGGAGTGACCGCCCAAAGAGGACAAGTCCAGCTTCCAGCCTTGGCTGTAATTTATTTTTGATGTTGGAGAATTACCACAGATGCCCTTTATCTGGACATGAAAGCCTCTGCTATAATCACCACCCCAAAAAACCAGAAATAACAAAATTTTGGATGTTTAAGGCATTTTGAGGGTATTGCATTATAGTTCAGTTAGTCCATAATTAAAAAATTCTAGATTTTTTCTGCTCAGATTTCAAAAATAGTACTTGTCATATTTTTCAAAGTTTATAAAAAGAACTGTAAGAAGCTTTTCTTAAGTTGTTGCCTTTTGTAATAAGTCTGTAGGGTAAAAATTAGTAGATAGATTTAATTGTGGAGTTAGTTTTCTTGTCATTGGAGTAAATCATGTGAAACTGTGGAAGCTGTGAGGATTTTGTTTGGGGGGGGGGAGTATTTGTTTCTGCAAAATATTTGCTGTATTTAATTTGAGGTTAACAATAGTGCTGGGCACTTAATGACAGGTGTTTGCAAGAAATTAAAAATAGTATCTTTGGGTTTATCTTAATCTGCCTTTGTTTTGTTTTTCTTTTTTCCCATTTTTTTTTAGAAATATTCAATATAAAGCATGAGAAAGTTTGTTTTAAGCACTGTTACTATTTTTTCTTCAAATGCATGCCTACAAAGCATTAAAAAAAATTATTCTGTTATTTTATTTTCCTTTGGTTTCATTCTTTAAAAGGTTTTAAAAAAAATATTACTCTTCTTTATTGCTTTAAGTTGTTGTTTAGACTGGAATCTGGGGAGTGTAAAATGCAAAATTTGAGTTAAAATTATAAAAAAAAAGAGAAAAATGTTAGTGATTGTCTGGTATGACTCCTTGGGTAGAATCTTATGTTTAGAATGTAAAATTTAACACTAATGTGCAAGAACACTCTCAGCTTCTCTAGTTTGCTATCTTTACCTCTTTATCAATTTATCTTGAAAATGTGTAAAATATGAGGAAAACGTATGTGCTCGTCGTCAGGACGATACCACTTCCATCAAAAATGATAAATAAACACAAAATTGCATTCTGAGTCTTTTTCTGTTTTTTCTCTCTCCCCGTTTCTTTCTTTCTTGTTTGTCGTTCTGTAAATTTTGGCTGGATGTAAAATTCATTGGTGTCAGTTTTCCAGAAAATACTCAAAACATACAGAAAACACTCAAAGGAGTGTTAGCTCAGTGGTTAACATCGATGCCTTTCAATCGTAAGGTCCTGAGTTCGAGTCACTCCAAGATTAATGTATGTCGTCCAGTTACAGAGTTGTTGACAATTCATTATCATGGACGTTAAACTTGAATGTAAGAGACTGACTTCGGTCAGCTTGCTGCTTTGACAAGCCAATGATGGCTTCTTTGCGAGTTCCTGCTTGCAGGAGAATCTAAATACATACATACAAATACAAGAAGATAGGAAAACATTCCTAATCTATACTGTACCACTGCCTTCACCCTCTGTTACCTTCTCTCCCTTAAGTAATCACCTTTCCATGTTCCCCTCCCAATAATGACCCCTCACCCCCCCCCCCCCCATTC
>JAIPMN010000594.1:0-18769 GCA_020650975.1 Apostichopus californicus | reverse complement strand
ATACTGACCCTCTCTCCCTTAAGTAAGCACCTTTCCATGTCCCCCTCCTAATAATGACCCCTCCCCCCCCCCCTCAGTCTTTGGTTGATCTCCATAGAACAGACCCTGGTGTTATGAGGCAGAACTTCAAGAGATGCAAATGCCATAAACAACAGACGTACTCGAAGCAATCATCAACAACTTGTGAAGGGTGTTCAAAAGTTTTGTTTTCTTGAATTACTAAAGGGTTGTTAATAGATAAGATGTAAAAGCAAAGGAGCACTGGTATAGAAGTAGTGTAAGCTGTTTTGGTCAGTATCCCTGAAACATGTAAATATGCAGAGCAAGTAAAGTATTATCCATTTTATGTATCTGTTGGTGTAGCCATGTGGTGGTGAAGGGGTTGAGGAGGGGGGGGGGTCCTCTTACATAGGTAAGAACAATCATGCCTGCCTAGTCATGACAGCTTCCTATACATGTTCCCCTTGACTTTTAGATCCATGCGTCTCTCTATTCAGCTGATCAGTCTCAAGAACATTCAGTATCAAGAAATCCACAAAAAAAAATTCAAAAATAGTTATCACACACAACCACGGCAGGTTCTATTTTAGTATCTTCACCCATCTTCTGGCTCTATTTCACTTGATACTCCCAGTTCTCTTAATGGAATAATTGAAAGTCTGCTATTCATATCTATGTGATGGGGGAGGGGGGGGGGAGGGGTGCGGATATGGCCTCATGCAAGTACCTTATTTTAATAATTCAAAGTTCTGGCCTGACCTGCATGAAGTTACTCCAGTCAATGTCCCCGGGAGATTGACTTTTAGTTGAATATCAATGTGACCTGTAACCTCAAATTCCTGGACAGCCAAAATAAATACCAGGCTACGAATCGACAACTTATTGCCATTTGTGAATCATCTCTGTGAAAGGAGAAGCATTTTCTTTTATTCTTTCTAACAACAGTCCAATTTACCAGTAAATGACACCACAAATGACCCATTACCCAATGCTAAGTATGAAGACCTTTAACAAGTTTGATATGAATAACTGTGAGAGAAATGTTCAAGTGTATCTTTAAGCAAAAAGTCAAATGAGATCCCAAAATGACATGTTACCTCAATTGTTGAGCATTCAACATAAACTACTTCACTTGAATAAGCATTTTTTAAATTAAGGACATTAACAGATGCATACCAGCCCAATGTAGGAGTGGAGTAGGAGTGTTAGCTCAGTGGTTAACGCCGGTGCCTTTCAATCATAAGGTCCCCGGTTCGAGTCACTCCAAGATTAATGTATGTGGTCCAGTTACTGAGTTGTTGATATTTCATACTCATGGATGTTAAATATGAATCTAAGAGACTGACTTCGGTCAGCTTGTGGCTTTGATAAGCCAATGATGGCTTCTTCGTGAGTTCCTGCTTGCAAAAATACAATACATACAATGTGAGAGCTCACAAGCTTATGAACTAAAAGATCAAACGGCCAGAAGAACAATAGAGAAAGAACGTGAGTACTCCAATTAATAAATTCTTTGCATTCATTAATTTAATTCTCCACATATGGCTATAACAGGGAGAAAGGTTGAAATTACCACAATTATGCTGGTAACAAATCATTTGAAGAATATGTTCACATATTAAAAAGAAAACTTGTATTAGTTGAAGGTATATCATACATGTACATGTTGGTGGTATGTAAGGCAAGGCAGATAACATGTGGCATTGGTGGCTATCCCTTAACAAATAGTTTACAAATTTGTAACATCCAAAATAACGTTTAATTTAAGGCATGACAGAGAATCGGAAATACTCTGGAGATACAGCTGGTTGAGTTGTAGAATTTTAAACTCCTGGCTTATAAAAAATGGCGACAAATTGCCAGACTTTTTAGGAGTTGCAAAATAGTAAATAAAAATTGTTCAACGAAGAGAAATGCTTTAAGGGTGGTGTATTTTGAGTTTTGACCAAAACTGAGTGACCATCGTTATTTGGCTTTTGTAGTATATCTGGGTCAATACTAACAAGCTAGAAACTCCAGCAGTGGGATATAACCATTGCGCAAGGAAGTTGGTTTGAAAAGGACCTCATGTAAAAAATAAGAAGATAAACAAGAGTAAAATATCATTCAGATATTTGAGATTTAGGACAACATATATGTAGATATATTTTAATGTGATATAAAGGAATGAATATAAAGTACTTAGCTGAGTCCTTTGAGATGTATTAAGGCAAAGTATATAAAACTCTAGGTCTAACATAAATGAAATGTTTAAGTTTTGTTATAAAAAAGAACAGTTCCATCAACTTGCTTCATGCTTCATGTGTAGCTATTAACCATTCAATTTACTATATTACATCAACATTTAATCAGCAAAATATCGCCTGGGTACTGTAGTTAGTAGATACCATTTTCTGTACAAAAAAATACTAGAAAAAGATGACTATATGTCACCCAAGGGCTACAAAAGCTATAAAATCAAACTCATGACTCGTCCTAGCAGTCTTTATATTCTGGTACTCCATCCTCTGCACACTGTACTAGTACTCAAAGAGTGCATTTTTCCTCTTGTCAAAGTTGTGTCACTGTCCTATTTTAGTATGTTATAAAGTTTGAAGTAGTTACTCACATTCCTCTGAACATTGTACTAGTATGTGAGTACATGTACTCATACTCATGGCATTGTCCTATCAGTTCATTTGAACATTTATATTAAGTACTCCATATCAGTAGGATTAGACCTTTCCTAGGGTACCTTTCTTTTCTGTACTCTAACTCACTTAATTTGAATCAGGTACTCATCATCCTAGCTTGGTACTCCTAAATGTCATCTGTTTCTGGTACTCAATTCCAGTCTTTTGTGCTAGCACAATAAGATCCACTCCTTGATAGCATACTTACTTCCCCTTCTTCAACCACAACTTTAACATGAGGATAAAATCAAAGAGATTCAAAGATTGTTTATGGATCATGCACTCAAAAAAAAAAAGACAAATTTACAGGCAAGAAGTTAACATTTAAACAACCCTGTCTTTAATGGATGAAGGTCCATTCATAGGCACTTTTCTGTAACTGGTTTGCATACACAAGGAATTCTGAATCTGGTATATGGTGATAAAGACTGACCTTCACCAGTGGGGAGGGGAACAAACTAGTCTGGCCCTCGTTGTTCTTAACAAAGGTTTCTTGGTAGTCATTCAAACATTTCATAGTAGAATCCAAACTCCCACCAGGCTGTGATAGGTACCAGCTCATCCAATAAATAGATGAGGCATGGGCCTAGGGGCCCCAAAGGTCTAGGGACTCACAAAGGTTAGATGGGTCCTCAAGTTTGAAGGGCCTTTATGAATACTTCAAGGCAAAGCATACCAGTTGTGCCTGCAAACTTTAATAATGGAGGATCAAGCATATGTTGCTAGAGGACACTAGAGGGTGTTATCAGGTACCAGGTGGAATGCATCTTGGGGTCCTATGTTGAATTTGTAATGATCATTCCCCAAGCCATCCCCCTCCTGTTCAGCACAACAGTTAAAGTCTGTGTTTTCGATCTCTTATCTCAAATTGGTCTAGGATGAAATATGCACAAGCATTTGTTGAATTCAAATATAAACTCACAAGACATCATATAAAGAATCATCTGTACCTTAAGTCACTACAAGTTACCAAAAAAGTACGTTGCCATTTGATTTAAAGCTCTAATTTGCACCCAGACATTAAGGAATTAGAGTATTAAGGCCGAAAGTGGTTGATAAATCTCAGAATTAAAGAAAACTACTCATAAGAATTCTTATAAATTCTCGTTAAGAGTATAATATTATATTATATTATAAGCAATTATTTGATGGAATCAATTCTAACCTGAGGAGAATAATTGTTGCTAAAAGCACTATTACCAAACACAACAAAAAGTTCCTAATATATTATATCACAAACTTGATTTTATCATAAAATTGTGTAATATTACTAATAGAAAAGGAACGGAGAGGTTGGATATTTCAGCTGCAGGGTTCAGCCGTTACTATTACACACGAAAGGAAGTGAACCTATATAACGTTAAAAAAAATAGAGTCAAAAAGAAAGTTTAAATTCAAATAGGGGATAAATCTTACCTCCATGGAAAAGCTAATAACGAAGCAACAACTTCATTGGGACAGTATATAGTAACTAAATTGTTTGACACAGTTGGTAACAACCCCAACTATCTTACAACTTGGGTGTTTTTGTTCTTATAATTCTTGGAATGTTTTGGAATATGTTGAAAAGTGTTGCCTTTTGCAAATATTTCTATTGAACTGTTATTTGACTAAATTATGAGTAAAAGTGTAACATCTATCTTTGCTGATCAAAAACCAAGTTACCTATAGAGTATTTTAAGAGCTGAATTTGATGTTGAATCTGAACATTGGTCGCATTACATTGTTCCATTGCATTAATGTTCATTAATGTTCTGTTTGTTACCATTACTCTTCATTATTTCACTTTGAAATATCAGAACATTTATGTTTTTTCTAGGGGAAGGTGGAGTGGGGGGGGGGATTTGAGGGGGTGGCATCCATGTCATTAAATGCTTAAGACTAATACAGGACACTGCACTCCAACAAATTTGTCAGAATGAATGAATGAATGAATTAATAATTAATTACTACTTGAAGAGAAAAATGTGGAAAGTGTGTCTTAGGTTGATTGGATGCCAATCATAACATGTTTCTTGATTAAATATGTGGTAGCTAACCTTTATGGTCTTAGCCTTGGCAATATGCTTTCTGGTATTATGGCACTTTGCTCATTTAAACAGTTTGATGATGAAAATCAAGAGGAATGTCTGGATTAACTTTGTAGGATATCAAGTTTTCATATTAAAAGTCGCTGTTTTACCTTGAATATGATTTAGTTATCACTCTGGTAAACCACTGGTCTGTCAAAAGTGATATCTGCACAAAATATGTTGATATCTTCATAACTGATATCTTCACAAAATATGTCGATATCTTTAATATATATATACTTTTTCAGGTATCACTTTGAATGTGAAACTAGAGGGCAGCTCCAAAGAAGATAATAATACTTTTCCTTCTACCCTGGTAACCAGGTACTTTAGAACAATGACTTTCAAACACTTCTCAACGATAAAAAGAGAAATTAAACTACACCTATTAGGGTTACCTATAATTGTTTTAATGTCTCGTACGTCAGCAATGCATTAAGGTGGAAAAGATTGATGCTGCTTGTTGATGTAAGCAGCGAGAGGATTCACTATCCCATTGTCATATCTCATCTGTAACACTTCCATCAGAGATGTAGTTCTCTATAAACCCTGCATGTGAAGAGATAATCCTGTAAACTGGTGAAAAACCTTCTCTTATCTCTGCATGAAGTCTTCACACTCATCTGTGGAGAAAAACAGAAAGAAGTAGTTATCAATTTGAGAGCTAGAAATGAAACAAAATGAAACGTTTTATTTGGGACGAAATAAATATGTTCTACAGTTGTGCAATTAAGAAGAACATGTGTGTGAGGGTTAAAGAGTTTTCCATGCTCTGAGTCAACTATTAATAATTTGCTAAAAAGGAGTTTTAATAAAACCAGTACTAAAAAATATTTTTAAGTATACATCTTAATGAATTTCAAATCTTAAACACTCAATAATTTGATCATTCTTAAAGGTTTCTCCTCAGTTCTTATTCATAGTAATAATCAATAGTTAATCTAGAGACTGTGTAATATTCAGAATTCTGAGACCGTGTACATTCAGAATTCTGGGACCTGGTTTATTCAGAATTCTGAGACCTGGTATATTCAGAATTCTGAGACCTGGTATATTCAGAATTCTGAGACCTGGTATATTCAGAACACTGAGACCTGGTACATTCAGAATTTGGAGACTTGGTATATTCAGAATTCTGAGACCTGGTATATTCAGAATTCTGAGACTTGGTATAATCAGAATTCTGAGACCTGGTATATTCAGAATTCTGAGACTTGGTATAATCAGAATTCTGAGACCTGGTATATTCAGAACTCTGAGACCTGGTATATACTCAGAATTCAGCGCATCAAGACTGTTGTGTGTCGCGCTTTATAAGCACTGTATTATTATTATTATTCAGAATTCTGAGACCTGGTACATTCAGAATTCTGAGACCTGGTATATTCAGAATTCTGAGACCTGGTACATTCAGAATTCTCTATGTGTTGGTTTACTTTATTTAGCTACAAATTGTGTTCTCTGATGCAGGAGTAGCAGTCCATCTATAGCTAAATATGGAAACAAAAAATTAAAAATTACGAACACAATTATGATTAATATATCAAAAGTTTTCCTCTAAGTTCTCGTTTATAATAGTTTTCTGCTGGCTGATTATTTTGCTTCTTAATTTGTGGAGAGCCAGTTCATCAATGAAGATTGTTAATATAGAAGATAGTGTAATGTGGGGAGGTGCCACAGAAGGAGGTACATCTGTATTCTCTCCAATCCTCAAATCAGATCCAAGTTCCTGCTCAATACCATATGATAGGTAACAGCATTTCATACTAAAATGCTACAACCACTACTACACATGCCTATGAACTCATAACTCACTCCCATACTAACAAGGACATTGTGCCATGCGAGTGCTACAACCACTACTACACATGCCTATGAAACTCATAACCCACTCCCATACTGACAAGGACATTGTGCCATGCGAGTGCTACAACCACTACTACACATGCCTATGAAACTCATAACCCACTCCCATACTGACAAGGACATTGTGCCATGCGAGTGCTACAAAGCATTTTGTACAGATCTCTCTTGAATGGTTGCAATGAACTGTAATAAGTACCTTCAAGTTCAACTCTTAAATGACAATAACATAGCTATTAAATGGGTAAACTAAATGAAGTCTCTAGAAGTTAATCATATGTTAGGACACTACAGTACAATAAACCTATAGTGATGTGTGACTATTAACCTGATGGAATATGTCGGCATTGTTGATAAATACACATAATTAACTAAGGTTGAAAAATCCAATATAAACATGCAAGATAGACTTCAGATGGGTAGATTTGGAAAGGAGGTTAGGGATCATAGATAGGGTCAATGGGGGGGCGCAGTGCAAGAATGTTACCAGTTAATAGGCTAGAGTAAATATGTGTGTATAGGTAAAGGAGACATGTAAGTGAGGAGTAAAGTAACTACTGCATTGCAACAAACATATAACGCTGTGTGCGTATTAACCTAATGGAATATATTGGCATTGTAACATCTTATAATAAAGACTGATCGCCCACTATATTTTCAATAAAATAACAAACGACTGTATTCAATTGTAAAATTAACTCTCACCCTTAACCTTTATCCCTCATTTGTATATCCAAAATGCTAAAACGAAATAGGAATGATGCCCTTTATTTTTGTAACAATAGTTAATCTTTATGTTCACTGATGCATGTTTGCTGTCGGCGAGCCCTTGCTGGAGAAGGCTGGTTGGGTTGGCCACGAGGTGTTACAAGGAAGTACTTGGATTAAATATATGTTAAGCACGGTTCCAGTGTTGTACATAGTACTTTGATTAAATATATGTTACCGCACGGTTCCTAGTGTTGTACATAGTATATTTTTGTATCCTTCTGAACTCTAAGTTTACCGTGATCGGCCTCGCTTACAGCATTGTTAATTAAATCACATAATTTAACTTTAATTATATTTTGCATTGAATTTTGACTCAATCAGTTGGTATGATACCTGATCGTTTAAGGACGGACCAATCACAAACATTCATTCCTTACTTTACTCCACTAATATCTCATCAGAAATGATGAAAAACATGAGACACCTGACACCTTTAGAGAGGGCAGTGCAGAACAATCTGTCCTCTAGAAGTAAAGAGACTCTTCAAGTTTAGGTGGCCAAAACTTCATCCTATTTCTAGCTAAACTTGTTTATGGTAATAAAAATAACATTGAAGGTGTCTTGAAAGACCAACATGTCAGCCACACAAAACTTGTATTTAGAGACCACTATTAGTGTGTAACTGTCAAGGTGCAATATTATGTGGAGTATGCTACCTTATTAACATTAAAATCTGGTAATTACTTCTCATTTGTAAATGTTCCATTAATTACCATAAATTACCATATCATTTCTATTTCCTCATGGCTGATGCAAGTTGTTTTGTAGTTTGAGCAAATCCAGCTGCCTGGTTCCTCATCGCGCTTGTAGCATCTTCTAATTCCCCGAGCTTCTCTCCTCGTTCAGCTGCTGCCTGTAAAACATTTGTGACAGAAACATGAATATATTTAACGACATCAAGATCACAAGATGCAGCAGATCCTGGTAAGAATGCTACAAAATGTCAAAGTTACTTAGCATCGACATCAAATTTTTAACCCTTTCTGCATTAAGCTATAGCCGTAAATGACAGGCCTTGTTCTAGCTGAACAATTACATAATTTGATACTCCGGTCGTTTTCTTGTCTGAGAAAATAACTTTGCCTTAAGAAATCCTTACGAAAGGTGACTCAATATCACACGCTAACAAATATTCTTAAAGGATCAATATGCTACCTTGTGGTTTTACTTAACATTTATTCTTATATTATCCACTTAGGAGTGTTAGCTCAGTGGTTAACGCCGGTGCCCTTCAATCATAAGGTCCCCGTTCGAGTCACTCCCAGATTAATGTATGTCGTCCAGTTACAGAGTTGTTGACAATTGACAATTCATAATTATGGACGTTAAACATGAATGTAAGAGACTGACTTCAGTCAGCTTGCGGCTTTGATAAGCCAATGAGGCTTCTTGGTGAGTTCCTGCTTGCAGGAGGATCTAATATACATACACACATACATACATACAATGTCCCTCTCTAACAAATATTCTTAAAGGATCAAAATGCTACCTTGTGGTTATACTTAACATTTATTCTTATATTATCCTCTTCATGGGATTTATCCTCACTGAGGCTTTGAATGGGACCACTCTTCCTAATTGGTGACAGTGTCTTGGAGGGTTGGAAGTTTCAGGAACGTACATTTGAACAGACTGTCAATTTTAAGTTTAAGTTACTTAAAATATTTTGTGAGGAAGTTAGGATGCAGTGGAGCTTGGGTGTGTGTGGGGAGTGGGGGAGTGGGGGAGGGGGTATACAGGAATTTATGGGTGTACCTTTCTCGGATCCCTAATTCCTTGTGTCTGTTGCTTCAGTTTCTCCTTCTCCTCTCTTTCTTTTTCAATCTTCTCCATCCTCTCTGCCAAATTAATAAATAAAATACATCATTACAAAAAAGGGGGTAAAATTTGACACTGTCATAGATAGTCTGACAAAAGACATAATTTAAGGTATACTCGGATAGTCATTGTGCTGCTTAATATAAAAGTCATCTTTGACAGGACACGACATTTTTTTTTTTTTTGTTCATGCTTTCATATTTGTACATTTTTACGTCTTTTATGTATCATTTTTTTATGTGTCCTATTTATAGATTTTATAATTTATACTGGAATAAAGAAATTGAATTGAAATGCATACAAACACTGAATCTCACCTCTTGCATATTTTGATTTCATTCTGGAGGATGAAACCCTTTGAAGTTTGCCCCTCTCAAAGTTGCCCGAAGAAGCTGTAAACAACAATAAAGATGGTGAAATATTTAAGAATACTTGGGATAAAATACTTAACATGACTTACATCATCACTGCTAACAGGCTCTTCCTGAAGGGCACAACATGGACGAACAAAGAAACAACACCATAATGAATGGTTTAATATCTTTGAGATACTATAAAGGCCTTATACACTATTAAGGGACACAAGAATCATAAGGCCAATCATATTCCCTATAAACGTTAAGGTAATTATGAGGCTAACCACAAATTCTTGTATCTGATTCATCTTGCTCTGTGAAATTCAAAGCACATTCAAATTTGGCAAATAGGAAACGGAAAAACTCCAAAAAAGGCCATAGCAACCAAATCGTCATTGATATTACAGTTGAACCAAAAGCCAGGGTGAGACATCAAATAACAAGAAGACTTTTACAGGTTTGGACAGCAAACATTAATTATTAAGGAAAAGATCAGGTACCCAATGCCAATCATCACCATGACAAATGGTTGTCATGGTAATACAGGTTTCATATAACAACATTATTACAGTACTTCTTCAGTCCTATCACATAATCTTTTAGTATGTTCAAACATTACCATGTTTTATGACGGATTTTTATCTTCTTTTTTTTTGTTTTTAACTTTTAATGCATGAAAACTTGCTGCCTAGCCAAGAGCCTCAAAAATTCCAGTTAGTTCAACAGTTGGAAAGAAACTGCCTCAATTTGAGTGCTTTTGCTTAAATACAAAACCTTGCAACCTAACTCTACACAACCAGCATATTTTGGAAGAAAACAAAATTTGAAATATAGTACTGGTATACTTGCCATTGACGTATTTCTCATCCATCTGTTAAATTATCATGAAAGCTGCACAATGGAAAGTTCTTGTACTTGAAGATGCACAGGACTACACTTTAAGAAGACCATATGGGAAGATATCTATAGTATACTACCAGCAAAACTTTGATATCAAGGATGTGACAGCCAGTATTAGTATTAGCTTAGTATTGACATTTAATGCCACATGCAGTCTGTAGGTTTTCTAAAACAATGTATCATTTTACTTTAAATAATCATACTATACCTCCTTGTACAAAATGTGTTACATACATTATGTGGGCTATGTAATTGTACAGCTATATATCTACAGCGTCCATTTTGCAATTAGCTGAAGTAATATATACCAACCAATCACAGTGGTTACTTCTGTAAGAATTGTTCAACACTGCAAGTATAGGTCAACTGCTTCAAAGAAACTGGCTGTTTTTGCATTCTAACTTCTTAAGTTATCACAATGGCTTCTCTAGCTATCAAGTTAGCTTCTCTAGCTATCAACAAAACTCTAGCTATTAACCAAGCTTCTCTAGCTATCAACCAAGCTTCTCTAACTATCAACAAAGCTTCTTTTGCTATTATCTAAACTTCTCTAGCTAGTATTAACCAAGTTATTAAGTTAGCTTCTCTAGCTATTACCTACTGTAAGCTTCTTTAGCTATCACCTAAGCTTCTGTAGCTATCACCTAAGCTTCTCTAGCTATCAACCACAAGCTTTCATCTTAGAAGCTTCTCTAGCTATCAACCAAGCTTCTCTAGCTATCACCTAAGCTTCTCTAGCTATCAACAAAGCTTCTCTCGCTATTAACTTAACTTCTCTAGATATTAACCAAGCTTCTCTTGCTATTAACTTAACTTATCTAGCTAGTATGAACCAAGTTATTAAGTTAGCTTCTCTAGCTACTACCTAAGCTTCTTTAGCTATCACCTAAGCTTCTCTAGCTATCAACCGAGCTTTACAAGCTATCATCTTAGAAGCTTCTCTAGCTATCAACTAAGCTCCTCTAACTATCAACCAATCTATTATGAACCATGATAGCTCTGTGAACCAAGCTTCTCCAGCCACCAACTAAGTTTATCTGGCTATCCATCAAGATTAAATTAATATTTTCTTGCTAGTTTGGTTACATAAGTATAAATGTCACAGGGGATTATGTTTAAAACTATTTCCAAATATAATCAACCTTAAATGTTGTTCAACTGGAAGAGACCATTCCTACAGTACTAGATAGGCTATACAAATACACATATGCCTTATCACATAAGAACCCTCTGGTCAAAAGAATGGGGTGGAACTAAAACTGGAACATTTAAACCCACAGCAAGTTACAGTACTTATTTTAAGGTGATTACAGGTATGTAATGTAAACAAATCTGTTATGAAGCTAATTCTTTCAAGCATTTCTTGATATAGAGTAGGCCTACATCTGTTAGGATAGGCTGCATACATGATACTGTACTTGATAATTTCCTAACCTACAGTACTCCATTCACTATGCAATTGTACTTGCTTCCCTTTTTATGGAAAAAATGCAAATAAGTCAACCTTCCTTTCAAGGTTAGACTGTTCACTAAAAACCTTTACATGTACATCCCAACAATGACAATAACAATGACAATAACATTAACAATGACAATAACAGGATGGTCATAACTTCTACCTCTTACATACTGTAGTATTCTATCAGTGAGCTGTTTTAATTGTCATGTGGTTTATGAGCAACAATTTCATTTTTCGATGAATATAATAAAAAACGTAATAAAACACTAAACTATGCAGTTGTCATAGTAACAAATAGGCTTAAATTATACTCATGCAGCAAAGGGAAAGAGCCTTGCATGAACCAAGTACCTGTGTACATAATCTTAGCGAATAATGTAGTCTTCAAATTTTGTGGAACGGCTCTGAGGACTCTGAAATTTTTTCCCTGAATGTTTCCTGCATACAAAAACTGCATCTTTGCACTTGTTTAACAAATTTGTCCATTTTGTTATGCCATACTAGATACATTCATTCCTAACCAATAGTGAAAGAGGCCTAGTTTTGACTGTACAATACCTGATAATTGTCCATCTTCACTGCACGCACTATCCATAATGTCTGTTCAAGTTTAATATTTCAGTCAATGTAGCATTTAGTCATCAGGGAGCACATTAAACCATAAATAAAGCTCTTTAAGAAGCAATGCTTGCAGGGTTCCCAGAGACCATCACAACAATTTCAGAGAATCACAAAATAACACCCTGCCAATTATCACAATCCTCCAAATAATGATAAACTGTAAATCCAAAACAGATGATGCAATTTGCATTTCCTTTTACAATAAATCTCACATGCTAAATTGTATAAATCTATCCAATAATAATCTCTGTATCCCATGCAAACTAGGTTAGGCTTATAATTACAGTACTTTTGTCTGCGTTGATCCGAGGGTTGTACTCACGAATAAAGCACGATGATAAAATTATGCAGAAGACCATCCGTGGGGAACAGAAGAAATTAAAATCCAAATTAACTGCTAAAGATTTGTCTCAACAGTATATCAAATCTATATTTTCCACGTTTCCAATAAAGCCATGCTGTACAACAGTGTACAGTCCTTGGTTATTCTACTGTTTGTGGGCAGTGTCAAAACAAGGTCACTCTAGCATATCCACATTATGCACAGGAAATATTTTGGATTAGATTATTAATTTCAGCAGCCAAGCTGTCATAGCAACAGTGGAATATTATCATAAAATTTATGGCATTTGTCTCAGAGAGGATGAGTTCTCTACAAGAGAGTAAACCATGATTCAGTATGGTTATGGTAATGACTAATCATCGTTAGTAAAACTAGACAACAGACAGCACAAGTCATGAGCTAAAACTGAACAAACGTTTGTCCTGTGAGATGAGCTAAGACTTTATACGGGATGCAATCAAGTCAAAGTGTCCAGATGTAAGTAGCTTGTCTCAATGCAAAGCAATTAGAAGATTTCTTGATCAATATGTCCAATGTGTAGGCATACAGATATCCAGCTTATTAAGTGAACAACAAATTTGGTTTATGAGAAAAATTGTCCAACTTTCACAAAAGAAAGGAGCACCTGGGAATAACAAAATAAATTCAGGAAATCACTCTTAGCTTTCCTTTCCTTTTTGTAACCATTTGTAAGTTACTACACATGAGAGACTAGTGTACCATTGTATGCGAGTAAGACTTCCTCAGGATTAATCTACAAATGAAAAGTGAGTATGGCACCATAGATCCCTTGCGAAAAAGAAATTTACAAATAGTTTGCTTTCTGGTAATTTCCTAATATTTTACGAAGATATCCATGATGATCAAAATGCAGTGATACTGTCAGCTGTAATAACTTCAAATTTAAATAATGACCAACAATTTGCCATAAAACTATGGAACAAAATTGCTATAACAACAGCAAAGTTTATGCAACAGTCACTTTTATAATGTATAGCAAACACCATGTATAGTAATATGAGCAGCAACTAAATGATTTTCATCGACACCTACACATAGATGTGAATAGGAAACCTCATTATGATTTGAAAACTAATTAATATTCTTGCATGGCTATAAGTTGTGTTTCCCTCAGAAGCCAAGCCCTAACTTTAAGGCCTCCCACTAAACTGAATCCAGCCTAATTACAGCTTTACTCTTTGTTTTTTTTCTCTTCTCACTCTTCAAAATTCTACGCATAATCAACCATTCTATCCTGAAGGTTTTCACCTCCAATTCAAGTAATTACTGCTTCATTTGATTTTTTCAGCACCTTTGTTTTTACTGATGGATTCTTCATGCTGCAATGAAGTGAGCTACTGAACTATGAAATCCTAGAATACGGGTTGACCTTGTGAGTGTTCAGCGCTCTCTGAAATATTAATTAACGATGGTGCTATTAAAGGCCTCCAAATCATTACTAGAATGTCAATATATCGGAGGGAACAAAAAAAAATACCAAAGACAACAAAAATATCAAAGGAAAACAAAAATGATGAAATAAAAGCAGGGATGCAAAATGGTTTATTATCGACTAAACTTTTTTTTCTGACAAAAAGAAAACGTTTACATTAGACTTCAAAGGAAATTGGCCTTTCGTAGATGTTCCATATCATTGAGAAAGTCCTTCACAGCATGTGAGTTCAGTAGCTGTTTATCAATTTCAAGCCTTAGGCTTCACTGTAAGTATTAAGAATAGATATGCTAAGATAATGCTTGACCCATCTGTAATTTAAGCACTTTTCATTATGAGTTTACATGAACTCAGAAGGTCAAATTGCAGTCTGGTCTTGGTGATGTAAATTTTGTAATATAATAAGGCAAATATTGACTGTTTTCTCATCATAAAGGAGGATTTGAAGCAGAATTTTAGTATGTGGTACAGCAGTCCTAGAATAATATAAATTATCAGAACTAGTAATGATACTCAGCTTTATGATTATAGCTATAGTAAATATCTTGAAGGTTTTAAGTGTTTTTTTCATAAATTTAATTGTCCTTGATAAAGTTACAATGTATAATAACAAGTATGTTTGTTGAAGCAGGGATGTACATCATAAGTACTATTCTGACAAACACCATAAAAGTCTCATGTTTTCCACTTTTAGTTTTGTGTTGCATTTTGGGAAGTGAGCAGATGGTATGTGTGTTTATTAACTGTACATGTATGTACTTTATACACAGTTTCCATTGATCAATGTCAAATGTTTACAGGGTCACTACAGTATTAATTATGTACTACAGTTATTTACAGTATTAAAGGAGTGTTAGCTCAGGAGTGTTAGCTGAGTGGTTAACGCCGGTGCCTTCCAATCATAAAGTCCCCTTACTATAGCTTCACCCCTTAGTTACTGTACATACAGTGAATTGAACATGGTACTGTACAGTACATGTGTTCATTGACTATCATCCCAAAGGCAAAGGTTATTTATTTGTCAAAGGAACTCAAATGTTAGAGACATTTGAAAGGTGGTAGGTTTACCAGGTATGTCATTCCTGGAGGGAATCTGGAGGGTCTGGTGCTTATTACAGCAGTGTCACCGAAATGTGTGACTTGACTGCAATGTAAAGCATATTAAGCATGATCAGGCATTAAGAACAAACAATCTGACCAGTTGATCACAACATAATAACAGACTTTAGATTTCACTGTTGTAGATTAGGCATACAATACAGACATCACAACTAAAGTTGTACTGACAGACATCAGATAACTTCTACAGGGGTAAGTTGAGAGGTCACCTAATTGTATTATGTTTTACTTCTGTATCAAACAGAAAAGTCAGAACTAAGCCTAAGGAATATACCTTAATCAAATTTGTGCCTCCCATTCCAACCCACCCCCTCCCCTCTCCATTTATCGTCAAGAAACTTTATAATTACATAACTCTGTAGTACAAGCTTCATTTGTCTCCATTAAATGTCCCAACATATCACCAGCCAATCTCCTCCCTCCTCCACTCCCCCTCCCTCCCCCACCCATATGAAATCTCTGGACAGGTGCCTGATCAAATGCACTACACACTGTACATTTAATATCTTAACAAGCAACCTGCATGTAGTTGCAATAACTAAAGCTATACAATTCAAGTATCTTTCTTTGCATACAGCTGTAACATAAAACCTTTTCGAGTTTAAATAAATTATCTCGTATTAAATGTCACAGAAATATAATACTTAGATCTATAAGCAAGTCTATCTTTGCAACAAACAGGAAACAATGTAGAATATTACATATAAAGTGTACTGTGATATGACATGCTCACTCTGTTCAAAGCTGCTGTCAGTGAAATTTGATGACCACATTGTGAAACACACACACACTCACAAATATAAACAGTCAAATTTATCAATAACAGGAAGTAAACATATATTAGTCAGAATTGATTACCTAGACTGAATAAAAACATTCTCCAGTGGAATAAACTTGTGTGAATTTGCACTATAAAGATCTGTGTAAAGAAATGTTTTGTGAGAATATAAAGCTGCTCAGATAAGTGTTCTCTTTCTTAAATTTTTTTTTTTTTTTACAATTCAGTGGGTGTGGCAGGCAAGCAGAGAAGAGGGACAAATGTGTGTGTGAAGTATTGTACAGATTCCTTTTTTTGTCCTTTCAGCAGACAGATAGGTCACTGACATTATAAGATTTTAACATCCATTAATCGCTGGTAACAAATTAACAATCTGTTGCCACGTATGAAAGAGAATGAAGACTCTTATAAAGTGAAAGTGAAAATCACAAGCTGAAATCTTGTAGAGATGGGATGGTAAAATTAAAGAAAAGCAGTTAATATAAAGTAGCATACTGTAGCTATAATGTATGGTAGGCTATGTGCTGGTACTAAAGTACATTAATATGGTTAAAGTGAGGGTAGATAAGACTGGACAGGGTTGAAACAGGTGACATCACTTTATATGCTTGTCACTATGATGTCATGATGCTTGGGGTTACATATCTTAAACTCTATATTATACTCTGATCCTCTTACCTATATTTTCTATGGAAGGCTTCTCCTGGTATTTTTGATGATGGTGTTCTTCTCCATGCTTGACCAGAGCTTTCTTCACTTTTCCAGCAGTTTTTGTGACTTTTGATTTCACACCGAAACTGTGTTTCTTCTTCTTTTTCTTCTTGGCATCCCTCTCTTGTTTTTGGTTGATTTCATTTGACACTAACGCAGAGTTTTCACTTTCAGATATTGTCTCATAACTACGGGTATCATCCGAGAGGTTAGAGGAGTGGGGTAGAGGGGCAAATGTCACATGACTCTTCTCCTCTATTGTTCGATTACCATCACCAGAAGTTTCTTCATCTTTCTTTGTGTTTGTCTCTGGTGTCTTCTCCACAACTACTTCTACAGTCGTCTGAAGGTTTGACTTTGGAATATCTGCCTGACTTTGTGGTAATGGCTTGCCTAATTGCCTTGGTCTCACAGAGCCACTTTTTACTAATCTCTCAGTTTCTTTCTGAGGGACCCATGTTTCTGATGTTCCTGTTGTTATGGTGCCGTAGCCTCTCTGGCTATGGATAGGACTGTTTGCTACAGGGCTTCCCTCACTGCACTTGTCTGATCCATCACTGGGATTCAAACACGAACAACAATTACCCATGTTAGACGGACACCTTACAGAGAGATAAGACCATACGTCTGTTGATACAAAGCTGGTACCATCTTAAAGGTCAGTGCTGCCGAAAAATAGAAATGATACTGTATGTAACCTAGCAGAAGACATGTAGACAGTAAACCAGTTCAAGGTAGGCTAAGTACAAATGATGCAAAGAGAATATTCAGTATTCCCCAAACATGTTCATGTATTATTGTCAGGAAATTTCTTCTCAAATTAGCTGAATGCTATGGGTTTCTCATTACTAAAACATATTTGAAGCTTTGATGACTGACACACACATGCACACCAAAAATAACGAGTATATTGAAAAATAAAATTTCATTTCCTATAACATATTTAACAAAGGAGTCTAAGAAAATGGGACCCAAGTCCAAGACTTTGACGGGAGTCAACAACACTGGTTAGTCCTCACAACTCAAAATAGTAAAAGGGTGATACTCTAATAAAATCATTGCTTTACTTGATCCCTTGTCCAGAAAAGTGCATATGGTATATAGTCAGATAGCTTGAATTCAGCTAAGACAGTATTGCACTGGTTAACTTGCTAATGCTATGAATTTGTGGTGTTGGGTGAGATCAGTTGTGAGGTGTCTTGTAATAACATTCTATTATATAAGACTAAAGAGTTAACCATTTCTTTTGGCACACCTGTAACTTAATAAATTGGCGAGTTTACATATTCCAAACTTAGATGTACATGTGGTTAGACCAAGCCGAAGTTATGTGTACATGAATCACGAGGTTAATCAATCATGACGCCCTTGTTTGTGCCATAAAAAATATGCCTAAAAAGTTAGGCTGCTGTAGCCTAGCCCACAAACTTGAATCTTAAACTTTCAATTAAGTTACCGAACTGTAATGGAAATCATTTTGTTAGCGAAACTTTCTTCTAACTTAGCCTGTCTGATTTAAGTATGGCCTAGGCCATGTCTATGTAGCGAAAATGAAACGGAAAATTCTCACTGTGACTGTCATGTTTTCACGAATCGCTGGGAAGTGGCATTTGAAATGTTGTGCAATTGCACTGAGTATGTATTGTGCGAAAAATGATCACTAGTCTTGGTCTACGATAATGACACTGTTGTATGTTTACTCAAGTCAGCTGACCGTACAAAATATATGTTTGGGATTTACGCCCTCAAGTTATGAAGTAGCTAATTTCCCCGAACGATTAGGCGCGATTCTGCTCGCAGTTTTCTTTTCTAGTGGACAACGAGAGGTATCAA
>JAIPMN010000593.1:0-32354 GCA_020650975.1 Apostichopus californicus | reverse complement strand
ATCTTTCGTCAGAACTAGGGTCTACAAAAGCTCTCTCGTTTTCTGAAATTACAGGCAGATTGTAAACACATTTTCTGACCCACAGTTGCAGGATTACCTACATAGAGTTTGCACGTATTTTTACCGTACCGTACCTACTAAGCTATCTGTCGTCGATACGCGCATACAGCCAACCTGCATTACTAACCGCAGGTCAAACGTCCTCGGTGACGTCATCCACTGCAAACAGGATTTGCCTATTAAATACTCTGGAACGATCGATTATTGAAAGGGGTTGTTATTGTTTATTACAAAACGGAATGGAACTTTTGTGTGGTGTTTATGTACGAAGCTTTTACATTTGCAAATCTTCGAGTCTAAGATCAAGGATGAGTAGATAATTAAAGAGATATTTTAATATCTGAAAATGACAGATAATATTAAGAAACAGATCATTAATTAGATAAAAGGTCATGAAATAGTTTAGAATTTGATTTGTTTCAAAAACGTATTTGGGATGTCATGATAAACTACAAATGGGAAATGTCAAAGCAACGTAAGTTCACGTGCTCTTAGAAAAGGAAAAGGGAGATGGAACAAAGCCCCCCCCCCCCTTCTGAAAAAGAAAAGAAAAGAATAAAATGTGTGGGATAGGGAAAGGACGAGATATTTGCCATATTACACATTCCAAGCTGTCTGTGGGTAGGGTGTGCAGGGGTTAGGGGGAGGTGGGGCTGGGTGGGGCTCCTTCAGAACTGAAAATTTCATACTTTTTCCAAACATATGTAGTCTTCTTGATATCTGAAGCTATCATTTGTTTTCAATATGTAGTCTCTTTCCAAGCTTACTTCCTTGTGCCCTATTCCTGTAGGAGACTTAAAGTGTCCGATTTTGCATTGAAATTATGAAACTGCAAATGATACTAAGGTTTGCGTATAGGAAAACCTCTGCACATATTTTACATAGGTACAGCAATTTGGCAATTTTTATTTGCATTTGAGTTGGTATTATACAAATTATTCCCTATCCTGAGTATGCCACTGTCAGGTATAAAACAGTAGCACAATAATACCATGCAGCATCTTAACATTGTTCACAGAAAAAGAAATCAATATTGTTGACTTCCTCTAATAAAAAATATCATTTTGATTACTTTTTGATTTGCCAGAGAAGTATCTACAACTGCTGAATATTCAACATGCCCAAGGCTGGCTATCACCCTGTTTGTGTCCTCTACCAGGGAAATGATTCCCCCTACGATGGAACGTACCAACTCATCTGTCGCCATCAGATCAAAGATCAAGACTTTAAACCAGGCGATGTCGTGGAGGTAAAAGTCTCATAGATGGATTCATGTATCATTCACCTCTCATGATTTACATAAGTCAAAGCTGATCTGTATTGCTGCAACAAAAAAATGCTAGATTATCAAATAATGGTCTCACAGGTTAACGCTGGTGCCTTTCAATCATAAGGTCCCCAGTTCGAGTCACTCCAAGATTAATGTATGTCGTCCAGTTACAGAGTTGTTGACAACTGACAATTCATAATCATGGACGTTAAAATATGAATCTAAGAGACTGACTTTGATAAGCCAATGATGGCTTCTTCGCGAGTTCCTGCTTGCAGGAGGATCTAAAATACATTCAGTACATGCAGGTCAGGTGTAAACTGGAACAGAAATCGCAACTGGACCAGTGTTCCAAATGGCAGCACTGTGGTTTTGAAACAAGTGGCTTATTTGGCACCTCATATGAAATTAACATCTTTTGCGAGCAAATTGAAATAGGCATATGTGGTAGCCTGGAAGTGCCTGTGCTGCCTTGGACCCAGGGGCCCAACTTTTTATCCAGTAGGCTGGTAGGCCAATCCACCCTTGACAAAACTTCCCACAAGTTTGAAATTCAACAGGCATATTTCTTCTCTCTTAATACAAGATTTCCTCTCTAATGAATATGAATGTTAATTTAACACTCATTTATGTCTGGCAAAAATTCAATGGGTCAAATCTAACAAGTTTTGAGGAAAATGCTTTGCAAGTTTGATATTCCAGAATTTGAAGTTAATATTGATTTCCTTCAAGATTTTGAGGACTAACATTCCTTTCTTGGAAGCTTTCATTTGCCGGCCTACAAACAGAAGTGGCAATGATGTACTTTCTTATAGATTTATATATTTTTTAATTTTGAGAAAGTTTGGTAAAATGAAGGTGCTTGGATGGAAAAATGGTGCTTTATTTTGCAACTTTGAAAAAAATGTTGGAAAATATTTGAGGGTTTAGATTGTACCTGCATATACATGTAATATATTATTTATGTACTGTACACTAAGATTTTCTGTAAAAACCAGCCACAGGAGGGGGGGGGGGGAGGGGTTGATCTCACGAAGTGGGGCTGATGTTCCCACAGAAATATACATGGTTACACCCCATGCTGAAACCTCCCCCCTCTGCCCCACAGAAGTATACATTGTTTCACCCCATGTTCTGTGTTGCCATATTGAACCAGAATGCTCCATAACAAGTACTTTGGAGAAATATAAAGCAACTCTCAATGTAAACATGAGAAAATAAAATGCACCGATAATTAACTCTTTGCATGTGTGTTAGAAAATCTGTTTTTCAGTGATTATCAATTTTGTATACAAATAAAAACATCAGGCACAATGACAAAGTTTAAAAAATTAAGCCTGCAGATCTATGCATTAGTCAACTTTGGCATTAATAAAATAAATCTGAATGAATAAAGACTTAGACAGATTTGTCAAAAGATGAAAAGATTTGATAACGTTTCTTCTGCTTGCATCTTAAATCTGGTCTAAAACAGTAATCATTTAGTTACAAATGTTGAAGTTTGGTGACACCATTTTAACTTCTTTGATCACATTTTCCTCATAATGACATATATTTTCTCCTCCTCCAGGTTCTTCCAGATCCCCTCCATACCGATGAATCGTCAGTCTCTAAAACACCGAGAGAGGCAATTGCTCTCGGAGATGAGATGATTGTCGGTCTCCTCGGCAACTTTTGTAGCTCATTTGCTAAACCAAAGAAAACCTTCACACAGGTGAGTTTATCAGGAAGAGCTTACATAAAACAAAATGTTATGTTTCATGCATAGAGGATAATACACAAGTTTTTCTAGGAGTTCCTGTAACCAGGGGCACATCCGGGAAGGAGGCCCCTCTTCTGAAACCACACACAGATCCAATAATAAAATTCCAACAGTTTCAACATCTATTTTATGAATATTTGGTCTGGAAAAACTTCAACAAATTGTTGATTTTATGTGTTATATGGCTTAAAGTTTTGTCCTAACGGTCGTAATTTAAACACCATATGCCTTTCAGTGAACTATTCCAGAACAGAATTTTATCATTTGGTTTGAGGTATTTTCAGAGAGTATCTACTATGTGTAAGGGATGTTACACCCTTGGGGTTGACTAGAGGTATAATTACTAGTGTCCCATCAGTGCGAAGACAGATGAACACTTCAAAAATGACACAAAGAAACAGTGTGTAGCTGGCTAAGTATACTATAGAGATAATTGTATTGAAACAATAGATTTAACAGTAAGACTCATATATATGTGACTGAAGAGTCCAATATATGAAATATGAACATGAATATTGAAAAAGTTATTCTTACATGGGTAGGAGGGTATTGAAATGCGGGGTCCAGTTTAATGAAAAATAAAGGAATGATTTAACTTACAGTTTGGTTGCTCACCGGTGGCCACTTTGCACTCACACACACACACACAACACAAACAAATCCTTATACAATATAAAGGCACAGAATGTAAATGAATAAAAGTCCATTGGGTCGACCGAAGGGAAATTGATTGTTCTGCAGGCTGTCAAGGTAGAGTCCAATCCAGGTGAGATAGAGAAGAATCCAGGGAAATAGAATATAATCCAGGCAAGATAGAATAGAATCCAGGCAAGATATATGAGGTAAAGTTCCAAAGGGACAGCAATGGCGGGCAATATATAAAGGTGAGGTAAAGTTAGTGTCGTCCAATAATAATGGTTATAGATCCTTCCATGTGATGGCAATGGAGAGTGAATATATTTAATAGTGTTGAAGAGTTCCTGTAATAGCCGAGAGCTAGGCTTCTGGGAGATTCCAATGGTGATCCGTATCAGGAAACGTCGAGATAAACAATTAATTTATATTTTTACAGTTACAGTAGACTTCTTTAATGTAATTGAAATTCAGCAGGAACAGATTCAGGTATATGATATAAAAACCTTTAACTTGGTACAGTATCTAATTCTCCTACAATATTACTAAATCTATGTCTTCTTGGCTTGGGGGGTTAAGGTGCTCTGCAGCCACATGGCATACCCAGCATTTTCTTTGTCTAACTAAAGGGAGGGGCCAAATAGGAGTAAGGACACACTACCCAATCAGTAAAGTAACTTTCTCTAAACCAGCCTTTAGAGATCTCCTGATTGGAGTTGCTACCAGAAAAACTCTGACCACAGCAATGATGATGCCAACTTTTCTAAGAACAAGGGAGTCCTGTAGTAAAGAAGCAACCCATATGCTAATGGACACTAAATTTATATACAAAAACTGTAGAAGAGACAATGAACTTCTGTTCTGATGCAGTATCTTAAGTAAAAGGATAAACTGTGAAGCCAGCAGCTTACTGACTATAAACAGGAAATGGAGCCTGTTTACACATGGTCCAGTGATCTTGTGCTATTAAAAATGTTTTTGAATGAAACACCTGATTGGGAGATGACCATTTTAATGGCCTTCATGAATCAGGGCCCTTCATTCTACCAGCTAAGCATCCTAGTAGCATTTATTTCTGTTATGAAATTCAATGGAAATCAGAGATTCTGATTGATTAATTAAAGATAGTGAAGAGCTATGAGTTCTTTAGGCCCACTTTTGGACAATGTCATGATGGGCGATTCTCGGGTAACAAACGTGACAATCAGACACATTAGATTATTGTTCTCTTACACTTAATAATATATTTTCCTGTTTAGTTATAACACCAAACATGAACAAGAATGGTCTTTAATTAATGTAAAAAGTAAAAGCAATATATTATGAAATGCTAATGAAGGATTACTAATTACTATGGTAAGGACGTGACACATTTCTGACACATACTTTTGATTTTTGAAATTCACAATGTGAAAGTCTGTGAAGTTACTGAACTGACCTCCATATTGGGCTAGCTTAAGTGCAGATGGGTGTTCAGTCACATAGTTATTTGTTAATGCCACTTGCTAATTTTGGTGAGGAACCATAAATGTGCAGTCACGGACATGTAATCAAAAGTAACGAACGTGACACTTCTGAATTCTTGAAAACTTTTATCTAGTTTACATTCGAAACATATCATTGCTGAGTTAATTTGTTATTTTTACTGTGATTTTATAGGTATTGTTTGATTAAACTTATAATTGAATGTCTACATACCTCAAAATGTTCATTAGCTTTTACTGATTTTTCTAAATTTGGGTGAATATCCAGTGAATGAACAACAAGAAATTATACAGATTTCAAACAGATTTTAAACTAATACATTTGTGTTGTTTGTACTGTGTCAACCCTTTCCTAAATTTATTACATTCTCCTCTAATACAATATGATTGTTTTTCTTGTTTTGATGAAATTATACACGTCTAGTTGATACAAATGATATAGCATTGGTATGTAGAAAGTTTGTAATAACCCACCATTATTGGGATGTTCTGCCATGTTACACATTCCTAAAGGATTTCTGTGTTTCCCATCACTCCCAGCCAGACTCATAGAAACCAAATTTAACTGATGATATTTACTTGAAACATTTCAATTTTATACTTTTGACAAATTGTTAGGCCTATCACTTAATTTACATGTATCTAGAACTTTAAGCATATTCAGAAAAATTGATTTTGATCTAAGAATACAAGAAAGGTACAAAAGACCAAACCTTAGATAACAAACATGTCATGAGAAACAGCCATAATTAGTTAACCTACAGTATAAATCATCTAAATTTGTAGACTGCCAGAACAGAATTCAAGTCTGGAAAACAAGTCAAATTTGACAAAGTTTAAAAGGAAATTAAACCATTGCAAAATGCTTTAATCAAGTTTTCTTTGAACTCAATTTGACCACCACTACGTGATCTAACCAAAATAGGTGGTTTAATCTTACAGGCAATATTCTGTTCTTTGTAAAATATACTCTAGAACTGGCCAGATTCACTTTGAGTTTCCTTTTCTAGTTTTCTGGTCATAACTCTCACTTCAACATCATCTTTGATAACTTTTGTGACAACTCCAGGATACCAAGTGCTATCATATTCAACAAGACACCAGTCACCTGAATTCAGCACTAGTGGATCGCCAGCAGGTTTTGAGGATCAACTGGTTTCATACCCTATGTGATGTATGGCTGCTCTTCTGTGTCTTTGGATGTATTAGACAACAAGTTTCAGTTCATGTATAGTTGCAGCCAACACGCATACTACTTGGTATGCCAGGGATGTCAGCAGTGGCCTGTCTTCCCACGGATTGAGCTTTTTATTCACAGAATCTATATGTTGCTGTGTCAGTTGAACAGCTTTTATGTTAGCTAGCAGTGGCTGTAGTGTGAATGCATACTCTGCAGCATTCTGTACAATGCAGGCTTCTGACTTCTGACTTCTGCCCCTTTACCTCCGATACCATACACGACACCCTTACCCTGGGATGTGGCAAAGTATACCCTCAGAAGGTACAACAATTTCATCATCTATTGGTTCTTGAACTCGCATGATGGTCCCATCACTCCAAATTGCCTCTCAGAGTGTCATTTGGTTCTATCAAATGTATGAGCTCATATAGTTTGAAATGAAGGCAATGATGGTAATGTTTGTTTTTGTCATGAGTATCAGAACAAATCAGATAGGTGTCACAACCTCCACTGAAGAATACTGCAGCAGTGAACACTTACAGGTTACACTTCTTTGGCTCCAAAGGGCTACCACCTGAATGTGTTTAATTCTTGTATGTTCCTGGACCTACGGTATGCAATCTATGGTGGCACCAAAGGGCTACCACCTGAATGTGTTTAATTCTTGTATGTTCCTGGACCTACGGTATGCCATCTATGGTGGCTTCAAAGGGCTACCACCTGAATGTGTTTAATTCTTGTATGTTCCTGGACCTACGGTATGCCATATATGGTGGCTTCAAAGGGCTACCACCTGAATGTGTTTAATTCTTGTATGTTCCTGGACCTACGGTATGCCATCTATGGTGGCTTCAAAGGGCTACCACCTGAATGTGTTTAATTCTTGTATGTTCTTGGACCTACTGTATGCAATCTATGGTGGCACCAAAGGGCTACCACCTGAATGTGTTTAATTCTTGTATGTTCCTGGACCTACGGTATGCTATCTATGGTGGCACAAAAGGGCTACCACCTGAATGTGTTTAATTCTTGTATGTTCCTGGACCTACGGTATGCCATCTATGGTGGCTTCAAAGGGCTACCACCTGAATGTGTTTAATTCTTGTATGTTCCTGGACCTACGGTATGCAATCTATGGTGGCACCAAAGAGAGTGCCTGCATCTTTATTGTGAGTAATGAGAATTAGAACGTCATCTTCATTATGATCCCATTCTTGCCACTTCACCATTGTAGCTTCATTTACTGGGTGAACCATCTGTCTAATTCCACCTATGCAGTTGTGGCAGCTTCCTTTCTAGCAATCTGAGTTGAGGTCTTCTTCTCCATCTACACAAAGTATTTTCTTCCAGAAGGTGGACTCAACTGCATCTACAATCCTTTCAATTTCATGATGAAATTTTCACGAATCTTACAACGGCACTGGTCTACCAGAGTATCTTTCAGTAAAACAACATTTGTCTTACCTTATTCTTTAAACCATAAACCTTATGCTGATATATGAAAATGGGCTGACTTTCAGTTCTTTTTTATTTTGCTAAATAAAGTTTTTCTTGCAAGATTGCTGAAGAATCACATGTTCTTGGCCTCTCGGGAAAATATGACATATCAAAAATCAAATAAAAAAGGGTACCCTCTGTTTAGTCAGAGGTGCATGAATCTACAGATAATGTATACCAAAAGGGAAACATCAGGTGGCAAGTAAAATGCATACATTTATAATAAGTTTTTTTTATCACAGACACTACTTGTCACGTTTGTTACAATGAATGTGTCAGGTCTGTTACTGGAAATAACAGACGTGACATATTAAATTTGAAAAACTCCAATACCATACATTTCTAAAATTTCGTAAAACAGGGTGCCACTTTCACCTTTTTCAGATGCTTATTTCAGATGTTTATATCAAATAAATGTAATTTTCATACTGATTTAAGTTAATAAGCATTGTTTTGGTAACGGGCGTGGCATTTTGAGATGTTATTATTCATTGCCCTGTCACATGACCCCCAAACACCTTTTGGTCAAAAATGCATTTATTTCCTAATTAAGAAACTATAAATTAGAGAAAATTGACATGTAATCAATTAAAACCTGTATAAGAATATACGTTTGTGTAAAAATAAAGCATACCAATTATGTCTCATTTTCATAAGTACTTGGATTCCAGTTGCATTATGGGCCGATTACTTAGTGTCACATGACCGAATTGGGGTATCTTCATTAAAAACATAGTTTGGACTTCAAGCTTTAAAACGATGTATCACACAAGTATAAAAAATTGTTTTCAAAATTTGTCGTTTTTACTCTCTGCTGGAGAATTGCATTGCCTTTATCTTGGTTGTTTGTCACAAACAAGGGCGGCGGAACCGGGGGGCACAGGGGGCACGTGCCCCCCCACTTTTCCTCAGGTTAAAAATGTGCCCTTTTTCTATATAAAAATTTCTAAATAAAAAAAGAGTTTACAAAGCGAAACCCACGTCGAATGAAATATTTCGGAAAGTTATAAATGTTTACTACCATAGGCGTAGGAGCCCAATTTGATTTGGGGGGGCTGTAACGAAAAATATTACCAAAATTTTTCGCGCGCTCGGCGTGCATTCAACATGTTAATGTGCATATCATATAGGCATGCGTCGGTTATTACATCGCATGCCAATAACATACAATCATTTGCTGTGTTATTACCCTTCCATATTGGTTATAATCATTGGGAAAGTCATAACAATAATAATGATGATAATAATATCAGTTTAACCATTGAAAAACACATAGCAAATTATATTTTTTTCAGTAGGTGCCCGAAACATTCTCAGCATATTGCCCATATTTCACACAAAAATTTGGTTGGGGGGCTGCAGCCCCCCCTCCTCCTACGCCTATGTTTACTACCACAAGGCTTCTAACATTCTGGTGAGTGCCATTATGCATATTCAATGTGCCAAAAAAATCCTAATGCATTTCCAAAAATGCATTGCTATATTACATTGTGACTTTGTAATAAGCAGAAGCCATTTATAGCCTATTATGAATAATGAGTTTAGTTTTAATATCCCATAACCTACCCCATCCTTTCGTATTTTGACATATTTTATTTGCTTTCATGCATGTATCGATCGCATGTGCAGGGACTTGGACTTTATAATGATTTCACCTCATTTTGTCTCGAAAGAAAACTTGTTCCTTGTTTCCCAATTTGCACATTAGATATTGCAGTGCTAGTTTTCATTGTTTCCTTGAGGGGGGGGGGGGCGTTGATGGAGTGATGTGTATACGCAAATAAGATAATACAATAAGAGTTTTAAAGGGTACTAAATATCAGGCTGCATCAGTCCAATCTGCAAAGTGCCCTTCGACGTTGGTGCCCCCCCAGATTAAAAGTGCTTCCGCCGCCCTTGGTCACAAACCAGTTGTTGAGGAAGTGCCTAAGCAGCAAAGTGACGAGAAAGGTAGAGACCAGAGAACATTATATCAAATAACTTCACAAATATGTCTCATTGCTTTGTGGCATATTGTATAGCAGGATGGGAATATGGGAAAACTGGTAGGTCCCTAGTGAGTCCCAATGAAGATTGTAGTCATGAATAGTCATGAAGCTACTGTACTGTAGAGAATGTTTGAAGTGAGTAAATTGTGGCATGATGTTAAGTCTATCATGCCAATTGCTACATGCCATACAGCTATGTTGCTTAACGCTAGTAGCACTGATAAGCAACCTATGGTGATGATGTACTGTACATCTGATAGCACAATACATAGTGCATGCCCATTGATAAATCAGGATGGTATTCATAAAATAATGTAAATTTATACCAATAATCACAGTTAGCAGTTCAAGTTAACTGTGAGATGGAATCTAAACAACCTAAAGTACAAGTGATGTACACAGGCTTGAGTGTACTACAGGGGAAAGTCACACAGTTATAATACTGCCTCTAGTACAGACCTACTGTACACACAAACTTCCATGATGCTGACAACATGTATGGTAACTACTTGAGCTGTTCAACTGACCATTTTATATCTAGATCTAAGGTAGCTTGTCATTCAAACACAAAATATTGACTTTAAACCATGTCAATGTCAACTAGTGTGGAAAGAATATACAGAGTATGTCAGATGGGGTGCAAGTACAACTCTAGAGATGGTAATGACTTGGTAATTTTCTGGCAAGTAAAATGAATTTAATACCCGGTCACCACAATATCATACTGTTCGGTAGGTGACATTTGAGTTGTCATGTTTGAATTGATGTTAGCAATGATGTTGAACAAACTCTTAAAGGTCAATCAATATGTAACCGATTTCTTTAAAACTTACAGCATACATGTACATTCCTATCTGTGTCCCAAATGAACATGCCAAAGATGAGAAGTCAAGGATACTTTGTTATGTTTTTAGTTTTTTTAACCTAAATATTTATAAATTCTTTTGCCTCCTCTCCTGCTACTTAAAGCAGCATTTTGCGTCGTTTTCTATGATTTTTCTCAACCTCACTGACTCCACTATGCCATAACGACATACATAACTAGCTTATCTATTTAAATCTTACTTCAAATGGTGGCATAAATGTCGAAAAATTTGCAACTTTCAACTTTGTCTTTCTCCAAGATATTTTCCGTTGGGATCCCAATAAACCTCGCCCATAATATGAATATTTAAACACTACGAACGTCATTGACCAATACGTAATACAACACCATGCGTGATTTGTGTACAGTCTATATGGCAGTTGTAGCAGGGAGTTCCATAACAACTCCCTGGTTGTACCAACGCAAAGTCTTGAATCTATTTTTAGCAACGCCTCATAACTAAACCTCGGCTCTGATTGGTTGAATTCAAACGAGTGGGTTTGGGGAACTGAATGCGATTAATTTTGTATGTGGAATACTCGCCAATTAACGTGTTTGGCAGGGAAAAGCTTGGCTAATATCTTAGTTTGCTGTTTTGTGATTTGATGTATGTAAAAAACTTGATGGACATGTCAAAAAAGTAGAAAACGGCGACCAAACGCAAAATGCTCATGAATAAACATACTATTCACTGATTGGTGCAATTCAAACTAGTGGATTTGGAGAAATGAAAAATTTGTCGGAGACATTTGTACTCGTTATCGACATAAATCGTTAATTACTCGCCAATTAACGCTCTTGGCTGGGTGAAACTTGGATGGTATCTTAGTTTGCTGTTTTATGATTGATACATGTAAAAAAATCGATGCACATGACAAAAAGGTGGAAAAAAGCGACCCAACGCAAAATGCTGCTTTAAGGCTAAGAAATTCTGACTAGAATTGAGTACCAGCATTCTACCATATTGGTGAAATTTGTTTTTTCTTTGCTAAATCTGTCTAGCCTACTATTATGAAACTTGCCTATCTCTGGCCTAAGCTAAATTAAGCTATGGTAACTTGCTAGTCTGTCCCATTGAGACACGGTCTCTCTTTGTCAGTGTTATCCAAACTAGACACATCCCAATCTTCTCTTGCCTCTGGTTCAATCATGCTTTGTCAACCCCCCAGCCACCCTCCCCCTTCCATGAGCTGGTATATTTCATAACAAGGGGAATCTGATTAGCAAGATCTGTAGGGCCCCTTTATATTGTCATTAGATCACGTGCACACATTAAACACATTATGTAGGTAAAGATCATGTAGCTTGTACGCTGGGTCAGAGTCCTAGTGCAGAGACAATAAACAAATGGTGACATCACTTGCTTACTTACTCTCCCTTGTCAGAAGCTTTCTAGCTGATTTTCATGCAAAATTGTTCACAGATGCACTTAATTTTACATCTTATTTTCTTGTTTATAAATAATTTTGTGAAATGTTAGCAGCATCCTTACATGAAAACCTGTCCATTATGGCCTGCTTTAACAGTTTCATTGTGTTGTATTGCACAAAATCTTCATTTTTTATTTTCAAACTTAATGAGCAAAAACGTATCCATGGTCTATTTTTTCGCAGTGTACAGTCAGTACGAGTATTTCAAACGGATTTATGAACAGTTACTGAGCACTGCATGTAGCTTGGCCTTTTATATCATTTTCTCACAAATATGTTTATTTATGGGGAAATGTTGTAGTTTTGTATCTGTCCAGATTCTCCTCTTGTTATATTAATGATTTCCTTTTTTACAGTATCTTGGCCCATACTGTAACTTTACTTCCTGTACAGTGGGCCTCTACTTGATATCAAGAGTTCAAGACTTTAATAACTGTTATCTAGGTGTAAACATGTTGTTTAGTGTGATAGATGTGTTCTACATAGTTCTTAATTAGGCCTCTATAGTTTACAATGTCCCTGTACTTGCTAATCAGGCCTGTGGTATGTAAAGTCATTACATGCAGTTCTGATGGTTACAAGCCAGATGGTTCACTAGAGGCTATTTACTTATTATCTTTGGTATTGGAAGTAGGTCTCTTGCAATAGACAGTTTTAATGTCAACATATTTTGTAATAAACCTTCCTAGGAAAAAATAAATTGCCTTGCCACTTAGGAATTTGATAATGCTACTGTACAGTTGGAATTAACTTTTATTCCCTCTCTGTGGAAGGTGTAATCCTTGTTTAACAAAGAAATGTTATACTGTACAAACTAGGAAGACTGTTACCATCTAACAAGCAGCAACGTTCTTGTTAAAGGTCACATAATGAGTGAGTGGGCATGTGTGCTTGTTTAGTTTACATTGAGTGTCTATTGTAAAGGTAACAAGAAAATTGACAAAGGTAAAATTAGATTAGTTTGACATTTATAAAAATTGTCCACTAAGCCAACAGTTTGTTGAAAAGAGAAACCTGTCAAATATATACTGTACTTGGATAAGTTTATTTAACCTGCAAAATGTCTCCCCGTAGAGTCAATTTTAACAATAAAAGTAAATTGCACTTTCTGCAGACATATAGCACAGTATCATTGCTACAATTCTATGTCTGGCAGTACGCTATATTGCAATGACAACGTAATGGAATGTGCAAGCGTAGTGTGCACCTTACATAAACAATGATTTTGTTTGCCATTGATTCACAAACTTCACAAACAAGGCCCAGGATGCAGGATCTTCCATAAAACTTGATCCAGAACCCACCATACCCACCCCTGAGAAATGAGACCTGATCCAGAACCCACCAGACCCACCCCTGAGAAATGAGACCTGATCCAGAACCCACCAGACCCACACCCCTGAGAATTGAGACCTGATTCAGAACCCACCAGATCCACACCCCTGAGAAATGAGACCTGATCCAGAACCCACCATACCCACCCCTGAGAAATGAGACCTGATCCAGATCCCACCAGACCCACCCCTGAGAAATGAGACCTGATCCAGAACCCACCATACCCACCCCTGAGAAATGAGACCTGATCCAGAACCCACCAGACCCTCCCCTGAGAAATGAGACCTGATCCAGAACCCACCAGACCCACACCCCTGAGAATTGAGACCTGATCCAGAACCCACCAGATCCACACCCCTGAGAAATGAGACCTGATCCAGAACCCACCAGACCCACACCCCTGAGAAATGGAAACCTGATCCAGAACCCACCAGACCCACCCCTGAGAAATGAGACCTGATCCAGAACCCACCAGACCCACCCCTAAGAAATGAGACCTGATCCAGAACCCACCAGACCCACCCCTGAGAAATGAGACCTGATCCAGAACCCACCAGACCCACACCCCTGAGAAATGGAAACCTGATCCGGAACCCACCAGACCCACCCCTGAGAATTGATGCTCAGAATGCAAAGCATTTACAGCAGCAGCACTTGATAGGAACGGGCAACAGGTTGCCTGGGTGGCCGAGTCCTGCCCTACTTACTGCCCTACTTACTGCCCTAGTCCGGAAAGTTGTAAAATTCACTAATTGTTCTACATTTTCAGCTACAATTTCATTTAAAGTAAAATGAATGAATAAAGATGAAAAATCATATGTATTCTTCAGTAATGTCAACATTTGATGCAATACAAATATCAAGCAACACATGATTGGTCCATTATTACAGAGGAGGAACGACCATTTAACAAAAAAGGGGTGTGGATGTAGTTTCAACATATTTTCCGATTAATATTAATATTAATAGCCAGGGATCCTTGGAGTGCTAGTCTTTAGTCAAGAGCTGCAAAGTGCATGGTGTATTATATATATATGCTAAGAAATTAGAATATGCTGTAAAGTTTATGGATAGGCCTCTTGCAAGTGTAAAATTGCGGTTCAATAGGGGTCCCATATTATCTTTGTAAAACCTTTTTGCTTGCCAAATATATATTAAACTACCTCCCTTTACTGAAATATTGAATTGCTTGCAAATATACTCCAACAGTTGCAAATTAGAAAATTCTTCAATCTCAGAAAGCACAATTTTGTGATAAAGTTCATGCAATGTGGCATCTGAATGTCCGTAGTATAGTTAGACCTAACGAATGGGTACCTGGATGACCAACCGACTGGTACCTGGAAGCATGTTGCACTAGCATCAAGCTTGGACTATGAACTGTTGGAATGCTCAAGGAACTGTTGACACTGTTCCACATCTGGAAAATCTCAAGACCCACTGATGACTTTGAGTCATCCACTTTTGGGTTAGCATCACATGGTCAGTAATCTGGTCTGTAGACTGTAGATGGTCTGCGGACTGTAGTCTAAGTCTTCACTGACAATTGGCTCAAAAGATGGGAGGAGTATTAGTATCCAGTGAACACAATGGTTTTCAACGAGCCTCACTGACATCAATTCAACATTTAGATGGGATGAGTAAACATCCCATCAACAGGATTGTTCTCCATATAAGCATCAATGACTTTGCAACGTGGTGGGATTAGTATACAACATCTTATTAACAGTATGTCTTTGCATGAGCTTCACTGACATTGGCTCAACATGATGAAATAACATCTTTATTAACATGTTGGATTTCCATATTCATAACCCCTCTTACACTGACTCAACATGTTGGGATGAATTAACTTCTCATTAAAGTCTCATAGTGTGTTTGCTCAACATGATGACATAACATCTTTATTAACAGGTTGGATTTCCATATTCATAACCCCTCTTACACTGACTCAACATGTTGGGATGAATTAACTTCTCATTAAAGTCTCATAGTGTGTTTGCCAAATTTGAACTTCGACCTTTCCAGCTTACTGCCCTAAAAGCTCAGTGAAAATAACACCGTTCTATAAAATTTTGATATTAATAATCATTATTTTTATTGAGTTATCTGTCGTTAAACATTTTGAGCTGAATAAAATTGGCCATATTTTTTAACAAACTTCACTCAAAATTTGCAAGCACCTCCCAACAGATCATCCGCCAATCAAATCTCTCTGTTTTGTTTATGACCGTTAGACATAGGACTTACGAGTGGATGATACAAGTATATAAAGGTTACATTTGGTGTAATGAACATGCTGATATGGGTGGTCGCAGTGACTTTACGGTAAATCATCCGCACCATAAGGGCAACAGAAAACAAATTTCTATCGATTGCGACAGCTTTTCTCTATTAACCCCACCTGGTCAGAATGCATTTAAAATAAGAAACATTAAATCTGCTTCGGAAGTTTGTTTTTAAACATCTCATTTACAGGATGATTTGCCATATTAATAGCCTCTGTTGCACGGACTAGACTGGACATGATGGGATGAGTAAACTATTCAGTAAGATGCCTTTGCTTCACTGACCTTGATGCAACATTACGGGATGAGTACAGTAAACATGTCAGTAACAACAGTTATTCTAGAAGCCTCTACAGACTCAACATGATGGGATGAGTAAACATCACATTAGCAAGATGCCTTTCCATAAGCCTCACTGAACTTGATGCAACATTACGGGATGAGTACTGTAAACATGTCAGTAACAACGGTTATTCTAGAAGCCTCTATAGACTCAACATGATGGGATGAGTAAACATCTCATTAGCAAGATGCCTTTCCATAAGCCTCACTGAACTTGATGCAACATTAAAGGGAGGAGTACTGTAAACATGTCAGTAACAACGGTTATTCTAGAAGCCTCTATACTGTAGACTCAACATGATGGGATGAGTAAACATCTCATTAGCAAGATGCCTTTCCATAAGCCTCACTGACCATGATGCAACATTAAGGGAGGAGTACTGTAAACATGTCAGTAACAACGGTTATTCTAGAAGCCTCTATAGACTCAACATGATGGGATGAGTAAAACATCTCATTAGCAAGATGGCTTTCCATAAGCCTCACTGAACTTGATGCAACATTAAGGGAGGAGTACTGTAAACATGTCAGTAACAACGGTTATTCTAGAAGCCTCTATAGACTCAACATGATGGGATGAGTAAAACATCTCATTAGCAAGATGGCTTTCCATAAGCCTCTCAGGCATATACTCAACATTATTTAAAATAACTATTGGAATATTCGCATACATTTCTAACAGAAAATGCCACCCTTGGAACATTGGCACACACTATCTGCACAATTGTAATTTCAGTGTCATTGAAGTTTGATATTTATTTGCAGTGTAAATTATACAGTACTAGAAACCAGTATCTTCTCATTACCTCAGGAATACAGATCAACAGTAGCTATGACCCTGTGGCCACTCTATGGTGGGAAACCCTGTACTATGGGATAGGTCCAGTGCTTATTGATGGAAACAGTACTAGCTATGACCCTGTGGCCTTATGAGTGCCCACTGCCCACTCTATGGTGGGATACCCTGTACTATGGGATAGGTCCAGTGCTTATTCATGGAAACAGTACTAGCTATAACCTGTGGCCTTATGAGTGCCCACTGCCCACTCTATAGTGGGATACCCTGTACTATGGGATAGGTCCAGTGCTTATTGATGGAAACAGTACTAGCTATGACCCTGTGGCCTTGTGAGTGCCCACTGCACACTCTATGGTGGGATACCCTGTACTATGGGATAGGTCCAGTGCTTATTGATGGAAACAGTACTAGCTATGGCCCTGTGAGTGCCCACTGCCCACTATATAGTGGGATACCCTGTACTATGGGATAGGTCCAGTGCTTATTGATGGAAACAGTAGTACTAGCTATGACCCTGTAGCCTTGTGAGTGCCCACTGCCCACTCTATAGTGGGATACCCTGTACTATGGGATAGGTCCAGTGCTTATTGATGGAAACAGCACTAGCTATGACCCTGTGGCCTTGTGAGTGCCCACTGCCCACTATATAGTGGGATACCCTGTACTATGGGATAGGTCCAGTGCTTATTGATGGAAACAGTAGTACTAGCTATGATCCTGTGGCCTTGTGAGTGCCCACTGCCCACTCTATAGTGGGATACCCTGTACTATGGGATAGGTCCAGTGTTTATTGATGGAAACAGTACTAGCTATGACCGTGTGGCCTTGTGAGTGCCCACTGCTCACTCTATGGTGGGATACCCTGTACTATGGGATAGGTCCAGTGCTTATTGATGGAAACAGTACTAGCTATGACCCTGTGGCCTTGTGAGTGCCCACTGCCCACTCTATAGTGGGATACCCTGTACTTTGGGATAGGTCCAGTGCTTATTGATGGAAACAGTACTAGCTATGACCCTGTGGCCTTGTGAGTGCCCACTGCCCACTTTATGGTGGGATACCCTGTACTATGGGATAGGTCCAGTGCTTAGCGATGGAAACAATACTACAGGGAATAAGTGTTTACATTTTCTGAAGCATTTTTGAAAGCTCTGAATGTATATACTTTTTCTTGTATGCAAATTAACTGCATACATTTACACTTGTACTTGTACAGCTTGTCCAGTTTGCTATGAACATCTTGTAACATTTGAGATATACTGCATATTCTTGCAGTATATAAACCAATTGCAAATTGTAGCTATGACCATTTGGCCTTGGGAGTTCCCACACAGCAATGGTTACCCAGTAGTATGGGAATTCCCATACTAACATGGGTTACCCAGTAGTATGGGAGTTCCCACACTACCATGGGTTATCCAGTAACTAGTACGTGAGTTTTCACACAACCATGGGTTACCCAGTAGTATTGGAATTCCCATACTAACATGGGTTACCCAGTAGTATGTGAGTTTTCACACTACCATGGGTTACCCAGTAGTATGGGAGTTTTCACATTACCTTGGGTTACCCAGTAGTATGGGAGTTTTCACATTACCTTGGGTTACCCATTAGTATAAGAGTTTTCACATTACCTTGGGTTACCCAGTAGTATGGGAGTTTTCACATTACCTTGGGTTACCCAGTAGTATAAGAGTTTTCACACTACTTTATTACAATAATAATAATAATAATAATCAGGCAGTTATTTTTATGATACTTAAGGGACCACGGATATGCGAGAAGCCCACAAGGGCTTAAGGATTACAACTTTCATGTCAGGGTGGTTCCAACTTGAACATTTTAACCCAAATTTGGAATCTTTTCAACTTAGAGAGTCATTTCAGATGGGAAAACCCTAGATTGCACTTGGATGAAACCCACCTTACTATGACCGGCCAGGGATCGAACCCCGAACATCCCGATTGCTTAGCCTCATTGCTTCAAATGCCTCCACCTTTATTCATTCGCCACAGCACCAGTATATAGATAGGTAGCATAGGAGTTTCAACATTACCATCATCCCCATGGATTACATTGTAGTATGAGATTTCCCACACTATGTGGAAATTAGCTAGTAATATGGGAGTTTTTACACTACCTAGGGTTGCCCAGTAATGTGGGAGTTGCCACACTACAGTGGGCTACCCTGTCGTAAAGGAGATCCAGTGTACTGAGTACTGCATGCACTACACCTAGGTTCCAGTTAGCAGGAACTGCATGATCCAACTGAAGTGTGTAGAAGACTCAGTATTTCAGGCACTTTCCTTCTTCTCATCATACCTGTTATTAGAATGCTGTGTCATGTGTTATCTCTGCAGTAGTAACACCTCATCAGCCATCCCCAAATACTGATGTGTGAAAACAATGGAACTTGTGATTAGCTGTTGCAGTGTGTGCACTGTTCAGTTTTCATTCTGCCAGTGTCATGTTTGTTATTAAACATTATACACTAACTACGTTCATCTTGCCATGAATAGATGAAACTAGCTGTTGAACACTCAGATGTTCTGTGTAATCTTATGTGCTGTCTCATGCAGCTTTCTGTATGTACTGCTGATGTTCTCTGTAATGCTATGTGTAGTCTCATGCAGCTCTCTGTATGTACTGCTGATGTTCTCTGTAATGTTATGTGTAGTCTCATGCAGCTCTCTGTATGTACTGCTGATGTTCTCTGTAATGTTATGTGTAGTCTCATGCAGCTCTCTGTAAGTACTGCTGATGTTCTCTGTAATGCTATGTGTAGTGTCATGCAGCTCTCTGTACTGCTGATGCTGCATTTCTGTGTAACTGCAACATCAGTATTTTCAGAGCCTGAGTTTTTCAAATTAGGTACAGTAATAACTTTGGGTGATGTATCCAACTATTTTCTCCAAAACAGAGGTGTTTACATTGTTGACATAGTACTTGCAACGTGATAAGCTTTGGACATGTCCTAGACATTGTTTAATATTTTGCAGCCAGAAATGATAGTGTGATATTTTCTTTATCCAAACAGACCTTCTTATATTGATTATTCCTGATTGATAAATTGATGTAGAACCAAAAGCATTAGTAGTAGAAAACTCAAAGGATACTGAACAGATCTGATACAGTCCTGAATGCAAAAACAGGAAAAACCAAGATGAACAATTGTGCAGTTTTATTTTAAAGTAATTTGGAAGGAAGGGGCGATGTTTCAAACGTGTGTCATTTTGGGAGCACGTGCTAAGCCTAAATGCTACCAATTTTGTCAGGAACTGTACAGTAGGTACCAAGGGGGAAGTTTATTATTTGAGCAGAGATGGGTAGGTATGCTCATTGGTAATAATTACACCAGTATGTCGATTTACCTTTTTCCTTGCTGTTCAGGCTGAGTAACTTTTGCAATCGTGCTGGTGTGTGTGAGTATGCGTGGGTGTGTGTTTGTGTCTATGTGACAGCTAGCTTGTAAACATGCTAAAATGAAAGTCAATATCTCTTCAAACGTATGTCCGATTTAGTTTATTCTTGGTATGGTGATGAAACTACTTAGTTACATTCTCTTGACAACAAAAAGTTTTACTTTTATTAGTGTTTAGTAGTGGGTGAGGATTAATGGGAAATTGTCAAGAACAGGTGTAAACACGATATCTCAACAAACACAATTTGAATCAATGCCATACGTCATAGATAGATGCACTATTGTTTTGGTTCCCATCTCATGAATATTAAGGAGTGGACGGGACTTAACGTAAAATTCTTAAAATGTCAATACATCTTCAACTGTATGTCTTATTGAGTTCATTCTTCGTATGGTGATGTAACTACATATTAAGTTCATGATCTTTGCAACAACAACTTTTACCTCATTATATTCATGAGTGGGTGGGCATAATGGGAAATTGTCAAAACAGCTTACAAACATGATATCATCAACCACAAGTTGAATCAATGTGATACTTGTTAGATATATGCCCCATGTTGAGTAGATGTGCCCTACCATCACGGTGTTGTTTTTTGTATGCGTATCATGAATATTAATCAGTGAATATACAAAGTTTCATCAGATGTCTCTGAAATAAGTGTTTACACTGGTCCAAAAATCGGGAACCGGGTACCCAAGAGTCGTATCCAGGTACCCAATTTTTATTTGTTTACCCACGTGTATTGCTATTTTCAAGAAATTACATATTGGATGCTACACTAGATGAATTATATTCTCCACTGACAATGATTTCATGTTCAAATAGGTATAAGATAAGGTACAGTATAAAGCCTTCCTCAATAATTTCTGTTTGCTTTTACAAAATTGATTTCGATAAGAAACAATTGTTTCTTTCATTATCTTTTCAATAACTTCATATAATTAACATCACTACTAACATCACACTGCCGCTGCTGCTTATGTTTGCTCTACACCTCTATTGGATTAGACCACATAAATATCCAATTTAGCTATTAAACAGTTTTTACCAAGTATCTATTATGCCGGCCCGGATTCACATTACCCGCAGGATTGTGCGATTCCCACATTTTGATCGCAATTGGAATAAACGTTTAGTAAAAATCCACTTGCAATTATCATTTTTTAGTTATCCCGTCTATAATCCAATAGTAACATCTCGTAAATTTAATTGTCTGTCTTTCCTTCTATGAAATAAACGCATGAAGAAATAATAATTGTGAGAATTCTTTCAATTTCTTCCACATGGTAGCCTAACACCACACTAAGTCAATGGGGAAATCTAGCCAACCATCTGTTTATTCGCTGAAATTGTGACGCAGTTATAAGAATACTTTCATTATTGCTATATAATCTTCGACCACATGGTAGCCTAACACCACACTAAGTCAATTGGAAAATCTTGCCTAACCATCGGTTTGCCCAAAAAAAGAAAATCACACTTTGCTTAGGATTCAGTTTCCTTTATTCCAGTATAAATAGCATAAAATATAATAAATAAATAGGAGAGTATAAAAAGTTATGATACAAAAATTACAATAAAAAATAAAGCGATTAAAGACATTTTAAAAGGTAAGTAACACAATCAACAGTTTTGAAAAGTTAAACTGAGAATGATAAGAAATATCAAAAAGGATACATTACATCAAATCATTTAAATTCCATTTTGAATAAAAATAGATGCTCTGTATAAATATGAATTTTTGAAAATTTGAACCCTATATTTTGGTTTTATTGCACAATTTCATAAATTATAGTTAGTTTGTCGACAAAGAGAGTTGAGTTCTTTATTAAGAGGGTGTTTACTATCCTTATTAATATTCCTGGTGATTCTAATAAATGCACTTTAGCTGTACCGTTAACCTTATTAGTAATGCTCTTACATCACAACTTAAAAATCTTAGCACAATACTTTAAGAAAGCTCTCATTCTTTGTTTATCACGACTTAAATGGTAGCAAACATGGACAGCATATACTAACAACGTATGTAACAAATATATGTTTCCTCACCTCTAACCTGAAAACGGGACAAGATATGTTAATGTAGATACAATGTAGTAAACTCTTCGCAATATGTTAGAAATATGACTGGTGAATGTTAGTTTGTCATCAATGGGAACACCGAGGTATATAGTTTCAGACACACTTGCAACCGTCGATTCGTCAATTACTAGGTTTTCTGACTTTATTAATGAGACCTTCATGCTTGATGTTTTTGTTCCCATAAACCATATCTTTTGATTTCTTGGGGTTGAAAATAAGATTCTTCTGATCACACACACAAGTATCATTATATATAAACGATTTATAAATATTATGATCTCTTTCGTATTAGAGCTTTGAAATTTTGCATGATATGGCAGTATCATCGGCATACTTGATTACAAAACAATTTGATTTTCACTTTATTTCGTCAGTATACATAATAAAAAGTAACACCGATAGTGGACTTCCCTGTGGAACACCAATTTTAATATCTACATTTTAATATCTGAATTATCTATTCTAATTTGTCTGGACCACCCTTGTAGAAAGTTGGCAAGCCAATGAGTTAACCATGGTTCAATTCCAAACTTCAAAAGATCATGTATTAAATAATTAGGTAAAACAGTGTAAAAGCATTTGAAAAATTCAAGAAATAAAACTTTGGACACTGTGGTATCTTAATAATTTAAACCTTTGACTATATCATTAACAAGTGTTCAAATAGCATCGGTACATGATACTCCCTTTTCATACGCGAACTGGCAATTATCCCCATGTAGGCCAATGGCTATGGTAATAAATGGTAACAATGCCTTTTGCATGCAACTAAATCCAATACTAGCTAGATCAATCGGTCTGTAGTTATGTACAGAAGTGGGGTTAGAAACCTTGGGTATGGGTGCAGTTATTGTGTGCTTCCATAAGGAGGGAATTATGCTCTGATTAATACTTTTATTAAATATTTCAGTACAAATACTTGACAGTTCATTTGAATAATACTTAAAAACCCACCATGGGATTGTGTCATAGCCTGAGGATACTCCCTTTTTACCTGTCTGAAAAACTTCCTTACATCATTTTCATGTATAATTGGCATATCTATCTTAGTATTCTCCGGTAGGGATAGCTCAATATGTTTGCTAATCAGTTCCTTAAAGCATCCAGGTAATAAATTAGGAACCAGGTAGTTTCGCGGGTGGGTACCCGGGTACCCTGTGCAAACACTATCTGAAATAGTATATTTAATTAGCTTTACATGTACTTGGATAACACAATGGAGGTAGATAGATACATGCTTATGGATAATAAACTTTGACCTCATGAATATTCATGCATGTATCTAAATTATACTCTGTAAAGTAAGATAGACTATATCAAGACACTGATTCCTGAGTATCTTCCTTTATATGTTGCTGCATTAATAGTCAATAGATAATCCTCTTATCTTATTGGTGTGCACAAGTTCATGGATGGATCTCTTGAATGGATCTCTTGAATGGATCTCTTGGATGGATCTCTTGAATGGATCTCTTGAATGGATCTCGTGAATGGATCTCTTAGATGGATCTCTTGAATGGATCTCTTGAGTGGATCTCTTGGATGGATCTCTTGAATGGATCTCTTAGATGGATCTCTTGAATGGATCTCTTGAATGGATCTCTTGGATGGATCTCTTGGATGGATGTCTTGGATGGATCTCTTGGATGGATCTCTTGGATGGATCTCTTGAGTGGATCTCTTGGATGGATCTCTTGAATGGATCTCTTAGATGGATCTCTTGAATGGATCTCTTGAATGGATCTCTTGGATGGATCTCTTGGATGGATGTCTTGGATGGATCTCTTGGATGGATCTCTTGGATGGATCTCTTGAGTGGATCTCTTGGATGGATCTCTTGAATGGATCTCTTAGATGGATCTCTTGAATGGATCTCTTGAATGGATCTCTTGGATGGATCTCTTGGATGGATCTCTTGAATGGATCTCTTAAATGGATCTCTTGAATGAATCTCTTGAATGGATCTCTTGAATGGATCTCTTGGATGGATCTCTTGGATGGATCTCTTGGATGGATCTCTTGGATGGATCTCTTGAATGGATCTCTTGAATGGATCTCTTGGATGGATCTCTTGAATGGATCTCTTGAATGGATCTCTTGGATGGATCTCTTGAATGGATCTCTTAGATGGATCTCTTGAATGGATCTCTTGAATGGATCTCTTGAATGGATCTCTTGGATGGATCTCTTGGATGGATCTCTTGAATGGATCTCTTGAATGGATCTCTTAGATGGATCTCTTGGATGGATCTCTTGAATGGATCTCTTGAATGGATCTCTTGGATGGATCTCTTGAATGGATGTCTTGGATGGATCTCTTGGATGGATCTCTTGAATGGATGTCTTGAATGGATCTCTTAGATGGATCTCTTGAATGGATCTCTTGAATGGATCTCTTGGATGGATCTCTTGGATGGATCTCTTGAATGGATCTCTTAAATGGATCTCTTGAATGAATCTCTTGGATGGATCTCTTGAATGGATCTCTTGGATGGATCTCTTGGATGGATCTCTTGGATGGATCTCTTGAATGGATCTCTTAGATGGATCTCTTGGATGGATCTCTTGAATGGATCTCTTGAATGGATGTCTTGAATGGATGTCTTGAATGGATCTCTTGGATGGATCTCTTGAATGGATCTCTTGGATGGATCTCTTGGATGGATCTCTTGAATGGATGTCTTGAATGGATGTCTTGGATGGATCTCTTGAATGGATGTCTTGAATGGATGTCTTGAATGGATGTCTTGAATGGATCTCTTGGATGGATCTCTTGGATGGATCTCTTGAATGGATATCTTGGATGGATCTCTTGAATGGATGTCTTGAATGGATGTCTTGAATGGATGTCTTGGATAGATGTCTTGAATGGATGTCTTGAATGGATCTCTTGGATGGATCTCTTTAGATGGATCTCTTTAGATGTAATCCCTTGAATACACCCCCTGGGGTGTATCTTAGAACCCTAGTCTAAGCTGTTAATGTGTAGTTGGGTTTGTTTCCTGTTACCTGTAGTATGTGGAAAGGTGACATGCATGAAAGGTGATTTTGCAAAGTAGCATGTCCCTTGCTGAGAATTAGTGAACAGAGTCAGTAAGATGGAAAGAATAAGACATAAATGGGATGTGGTCATCTTAATCCTCTTTAACCTTAATACACTAGCAGCAGACAGCTAGACAAGACTATATGTGTGTGTGTGCTATATGAAGGACACAGAACATTATACAATGTACAACACAGGGCTATGTCTAATGTTGGTAATGTTAAAGAAATATATACAACAACATGGAGCGCTTTTCAATATTTTTGATGTCATTACTACTAGTTACTAATTCATGCAAATTACAGTGCATGTCAGTAACTTGGTCAGTGAAGTTTTTTGAATTATAGAAAAGTAAACGACTTGATTAAATTTGCAATCTGTTTCTTGTAGATAATTAAATATGTAACAATATAGTACTCATTAAAAACTGTCTGGATGACGAAAGGTTGGAATGAAATCTTGCCCGTAAGTTAACGATCATTTGCCGAAGAAGTGGAATGTGCCTTACTTTGATCAATTGTAATTTTACTTTGAGTTATACTTGTATAAGTTTGATAAGGTTATATTGGCACGTAAACACAAAATATTCAGTGATATCTTCAAAATATGAAAAAGTTAGAGAGAAATGTTAATAAAAGGGCAAAATGTACCATAATAATTAACACATCATTACACAAACCAATTAGCATCAGTATAACAACATGTGATAACTGAAGTTTTGCCATTCTTGTAATATAACTCACTGAATGTAGTGCACATAATTTAACACGTTATTTGTGTTCTCAGGCTATATTAAAGTACAACACTGTACAGTTCTTATTGAGGACTACACATATTACAATTAACACATGTACTGTATATATACCACATTTAATTGGATATCGTCGAGATTGATAATGCAAATCAAGGGCTTAAGGGGAGGGGGGGGGGTGGGTATATGGAGTGGATTATTATAAATCACAACTTAAATAAGGATTATCTTGTTCCTGTGCTTAAAGTAACCAGTTATGATTCAAGTTTCAGCCACTTGTGGCAATTTGCAAGCCCCAACGGATCATGCGCCAATCAAATCTCTCTGTTTTGTTTAAGACGGTTAGGCCTTCTATCATTTTCATGGCTAGCCTGTCTTAGGTCCCTTCTCTTGAATACTGTAGTATCTTTCCCCCAGTCTTACCGATGTAGCTTGCAAAATTGTGTCATTTCCTTCCATTGCAATGAATAAAAAGGTGTTTTCAGACTTTCCTACCTGGAATTGTAAAAGGTGGACGATATGAGTATAGGACCAGGTTAAATTATTGACCGGACCACAGACTATTTGTGTATTAAATGAACATGCTGACATGGACGGTCGCAGTGATTTTACGGTAGATCGTCCGCGCAATATGGGCAATAGAAAATAAATTTCTTTTTGATTGTGACAGCTTTTCTCCATTAAACCCACCTGGTCAGAGTGCATTTAGAATAAGAAACATTGAATCTACTTCGGAAGTTTGTTTTCCGAAATTCATCAGCAAACAGGTATTGAGACTTTCCAGAAGGTTATGAAATTTGAAGCACTACTATTATCAGCTAACATATCAGCAGGCCTTTCCTAACATATTGTGAGACAGGCCATATAGAGTTACACTTTTATCATGAATGCAGGATAAAGAACATTACTGTACATAATGAGTAATTCATTTGAATGGTCTGTAAGTAGCTAAAATTAACAGTGATGTAATAACCTGATACGGAAAGTATATGGACCAAAATATTTATAACCAAATCAAGAAATAGATTAGATTAGTTCATAATTTAGGGTCTATCACATTTGAAGATTTGAAGAGGGAAGATTGGAAGAACCAATTGATCAGAAGAAATGTAAAAAAAAAAAGCCCAATACAAAACACAATGTTCCCCCAAATTGATGTTTCTTACATACAAGAGATAATATTCAAATAAACTGCTTCTGCTTGGGACAGTATATGACTGCAACATGCTACAGTTTGATCTGAAGATCTGACTGGCATATTAAGCCAATTGTGTTATTTGTGGCCATAAGTACAATGAAATGCTCCTGAGCTTTGTTTCAAAGGTGACATGTTCCTTTAAGTAATTGACTGACCTTGTATGTCTGGAGATTATGTAATTGCAACCTTTGCCAGTTGACTCAGTCAATAAAGACCATAATGGGTTTTCATGAACAACTACCCTCCCATTTGAACATAACTGAGCTGTCTGTAATCATCATGGTGAATGTTACATAACACAGGCAAGGAGCTAGAGACTGAGCAACACAGCCTTGAGACAGATCTATGATGGTAGAAGATGTCTGTATACTGACAGTAAGTTGACTGTATATATGTCTTATTAAATTTAAAACAAAGTTATCATAATCGCTGGTGCAATAACTGTTGTGCGTGAACTATCTTTGTGTTTGTTGAAATTTCTCATAAAAACTATTAACAATCAGATGGATTGTGCAAGTTTGATATGACTTAGATAATGTACTTTGCTGATGCCCTGTAAAATATTTTGAGTTAAAAGAAATTGATTCTTTTGACTGGCCTAGTGTCTTTAAAATCCTTTGATAGGCAATAGAGTAGTATTCTTAGACATTTGCCACATCTTTTGATAGGCTTGCTGACCTTCCTTTTATTTTATTTGTAGTTTATATTATGCAGTAACCTCTAATATCTAATATTAGATTCTTAAGTTAACCGCTTCCTGTTGGACTGAATACACTCGCTTTGAAAATTGGCTCCCAAGGCTTCACCACAGTACACAGTAAGCCGCCATTGATTATGTAATAAGCTTGAAATTTCATATTGATGACATCAGAGAGGAACAACTCTTGTAACTGTGTGGTAGACTCCCCATGGAAAATATTCAGCTGTTGTTGCTAGGGCTAGAACTTTAGAAGGCCTTGCAATTTCCTATAAGCCCAATGCAGTAACGTCATAGTTACAAAAACATCAAGAGTTCTTATTTCTTAAAACTTGAAACTGTTGAAGAGAAGGCCTAGGCCACGCTAAAAAAGCACACTGAAGCTAGGCCTAGGCTACACTAGAAAGTATCAATGTAGGCTGACTGTAACGTTTTGCATACAGTGCCTTGCCAGACCTATGTAGGCTTACTTCATATCCAATTCAAATGGAATGTTCCTTGCGTGGTCATGGATGTCGCTTCTCATCACTAAGGTAGCTCTTAGTACCGCTTAATTTTGGCAAACGGTTTTCAAAGTCTGTGTTGATTGTTAAACAGCCTTCTGGGGATGAAAACTGCTTTGCAAAATTATCCACTTCATGGCAACAAACACACTCCACCTGCGTAGGCGTTATATCACACATTTGCCACACGATCCTCTTCTTCCGTTTCACTCTTACGTTTTCCTTGCCTGTAATTCCTCTGCTGTAAATATATAGGATCAAAATCATAAGGCTGCGGGCCTTGATTTCGTTCGTTTTTTGTTAAGAAATTCTAATGAAATTGTTGTTTACTGACTGTGCTTTAGTACAGCACTTGTACGGCTACTACTCGATTGTTTTGTTCCTCCCTGATGTCATTAAGATGGAATTTCAAGCGAATTGCATAATCAATGGCGGCTTACTGTGCATTTCGTGATTTTTGTGTAATACAATGTCCAGCTCCAAAGCGAAGAGTGTTCGCATGTAGGCACCAATTGGACAGTTCTGCGAAGCCTAAGCTTGTCGGTACTAGATTCTGCACTGACATCTATTCTGCCAAGTTTCATCTTTCGGTGTTCCGAATACTTTTCAAGTTTCCTTTTACTGTAAAGTTGATCCGTGCATTTTATTTCAGCGATTTAGAAGAACAGTTTATGAACTGTGGTTTGAGTGTGAGAGTGTATTATGTGCAACGCTATGGACGTATACCAACTGGGCCTGATAGGCTGTATATGTTGGTGATGTGTACGTAATATATAATAGGCAATCACATGTGCATGTACAGGGCGAGAGTGTATTTGCTGTGGAAATGGGAGTGCTAACTTCAAGTAGCCTGTTTTGCCTATTTACCTGCACTACGTCAATCACCAAATTGATGCGTTCGAACAAACGGTGCTTTCGGTGAGAAACTGGTGAATATGAAAACCAGATATCTACAAGAAGGAAATGTCAAATGGGTACAATTTTCACATGGTTAGGAAGAGAAAAATAAAAACTATGAGGACAATGTATCAAAATCTTCCACCAAACAAGTCAGTTAAATTAATTTCAGTGAAGCGTATTGTAGTCAACTGTACTTATAGCCCCTCACAGCAGGTATTATTAACTTGTCCTAATGCTGACATATATTTAATTTTCATGTTGCAACATTTGATATACTGTAAAAATATTATTTCAAGGTGATTTGATTGCGACATCTTTTCTCCATTAAATCCACCTGGTCAGAGTGCATTTAGAATAATCTTCATTGAATCTACTTACTCTAATGAAATTCATCAGCAAACAGGTATTAAGACTTTAAATTAAGTTGTATATCTCTTTGTTTACCCTTTTGCAAGTTTTTATCATGTTAAATCCAAGATCTGACAAAGTAATAACTATTTCTGTTCTTATTTTCTTCATTTTTTTTATCTGATGTTTAAAAGATCAAATATGTGATTTAAATCAATGATTTAAAAAAAAATTGATTGACTTAAAATCTTGATTTAAATCAGTGATATAAATCAATATGATTTATATCCCAAAGTCAACCCTGGTACTGGAACTGCTGTTAGTGAGTGATTTATCCTCATTGCCTTGAGTAATTGACCTGTAAGGCCAAATAATTATAAGGTGCAGTATTAACAATATGCTGTATTTGTCCCAAATATGCTAGATATTCAAATGTGGCCACCTAATTAGTCAAAATTCTGAAACTGTTTTTATTACAATCTTAGAGGAAATTTTCCTCACTGGGACATTCAGTCATCTTGTGTGTTCCCTAAAAAGGTCTGAGAACAATTTGGAGAGTAAAGACCTCCAGGAACTTCTAGCAATTATAGCGTGGTATAATTTGGGGCCTATACTGACTATCTTTAATATATTTAACTGTACTTACTATAATGAATTACGTCTAAGAATGGGCATGAATAATCATAGTAATGCTATTTTCAGAGGGATGTTACTTTCATCCACTTGGCTTGCAGAGCTCATATTTTATTAAAGTCTATGGTACAATGTAATGGAGTTTCAGCAAATTCATTGACAGTAACCAGGGAATGCTTTTAAACATTTTTAATTTCAGGTGGGATGGAATTGTCACTTAACTTCATGTACCACACTGGCCACATTAACTACTGTACATAAAATGATCAAACCATTTCCACCAACATTGGTTTCACCTAGTTATTATGATGTATGTAACATTCTATCTATAGTTGACTGACATAGCTGAAATGGTTTTTGCACAAACAAAATCTCAGCATTTTGCATTTTGTAACTATCTGCACAGTACTATTATGCTTATTTCCCAAACCAACAAAATCTTGTATATATTCTCACCTGTAGGCAACAGAATTCCAGTTGAGTCAATACTCTTGCATAGTTACCTTTGTTTACCTTAATGGATTACATAGTTACCTACAGTACAGTATGTTTACCTTAATGTATTATATTGTTATTCAAGGCATTTTAAATAATATTATAGTCCTGAACTAAATAACTTACATATACTCGTGCTTATAATCTTCTCATCTTACACACGTATGGACCCAAGTTTCCAAGGGCATTATTAAACCTGTGTATTTGTACTGTATGTGCTGTTGTACTTGCTGTTAGTTACAAGTCTACCTATAATGGGTGTTTATTACTTTCTACAGTGCAGTGTCATTGTGCACCAGAAAGTAACATACTTGAATAACAGACATACAGACCTGTATGATAAAAGAGTTTGATGTGTTTCCCAGAATTTGTGGAATAATGACACTATAAGCAACCTAAAATTCATTGCATAATTTCTAACTGTGAAATTGTGACCTGAAGGTATTTGAAGTGTGAAAGAAACTACCCCCTCAATCCAATACTTCAGGTGATGACCTGTTCAAGGGCAATGGATCAGTTGATATTATTGCTTGGTGGATCACAATAAGCTGTTTGCCAACGTTCAGCCAGTGAACAAGGCCCTCTGTCACTTTGCAATCAGTCAAGCAGTGAAATCCAGCCTTGAAGAGAAGAGGATTTCTCTTGTTACTGGTCAGTGAAGTGGTCAGCTATATAACCTCAGTGCTGGACAAATGCCAGGAAAAATATTTAAAGGGGTCTTATTAACTTGTTTTGCAAAGAATTTCGCTGAGTTGCATGACACAAAAATTTTAGTAGTAAAACCATGGAGCTATAAACAGATAGCTCCATGGTAAAACTTAGAAGGAATGAAATCTGACATGCATAATTAGGTATAATTTGTAAATTCAAAGGCCAAAGTTTAGATTGCTTGAGCAAAAAAGGTAAAGGAATGGGGAGGCTGCTGTAGTTGGTAGTCGTCGATGTTAAAAGGTTGATGACAACTACTAATGCTTTTAAACATTGAGTTTTACAATAAGTCATGCTGTATACTGTCAGTGTTACAACTCATCCTTCCACACTTGCTATATACTGTACTTCCGAGATTACAAGTCATCCTATAGATAACACTTAGCTGTATACTATATTATGGTGTTGCAAGTCATCATACTACACTACCTATATACTGTACTTTTGAGACTGCAAGTCATCATACTACACTACCTATATACTGTACTTTTGAGACTGCAAGTCATCATACTACACTACCTATATACTTTACTTTTGAGACTGCAAGTCATCATACTACACTACCTATATACTGTACTTTTGAGATTGCAAGTCATCATACTACACTACCTATATACTGTACTTTTGAGACTGCAAGT
>JAIPMN010000592.1:25632-46012 GCA_020650975.1 Apostichopus californicus | reverse complement strand
CACTTTCAATAGGACCATTTTCAATATAATACAAATATATTTACATCACAAGAAATAATCACATAACATAAATTTATGGGTATTTTCACGTCTGCCTAAAAACGCGTATACAAAAAGTCTGCTACTAGCACGATACCATCGTAACACTCTCCAACAACCCAACTAGCAATGATCCCCTTCACCCAGAACAACATAAATATACAACAGTATGCTAATCCATGACTTGTTATACCTCTAGTACACTACAACCAGTATCCCCCGCCCCCTCCCCCCCCCCATGTGAAGATAATACCTAAAGAATATGGCATACTTGACTAGGGAGTGTTCTACATACAACAAGGAAAGTACCATAGGGCATGCATGAATTTCCATCAGCATAGGTCTACAGTATATATATCCAAAGGTGATTATTGTAGGTAAGATTGTAGAGTGTTTTAAACTACACTTAGGATAAATCACTGATCTTTTTTATGCAGATACAGTAATTGCCAGGAAATCTCTAAACTGGATACAATATACAGTATAGGCAGTATATTTCATGGCTTGCAAAAATGCTGCTCGAAACAAAAAGAAATACATATTTCCATTTCTATACTGTCGGTAAGAACTGTATCCAAGATTTTGACGGAAGTACTGTAAACTTTTGAATTTTTGTACTTTTCTACTGCACTTGTAAGTATTTCATTGTTTTTCCTAGTAGTGGCAGTTGCCCTTATTTCTGTTAAAGTAGTTTCAGTTTCCTTGTTAAATAGTAAACTGTTGACAATTTGTCATTTTTTCCAGCGGTCAAAGATCTTGTTTACACATTGCTTCTGAGAGCATTTTGTCAAGTGGTTTAGAAGGCAGTGGACTTGTGACCTAAGGATTGCAGGTAAAAGTCCTGCCAGAATCATTGCATGGTGTCCTTGGGCAAGTCACTTTATCTCCGTTGCCTCTCTTCACCCAGGTGTATGAAATGGGACTCGCGAGGTAGCTTGTAAATGTAGTTGTGTGCGCCAGTTTGTGGCTGCACCCTATTGGAAGTCCCCGGGGGACATGTGGTTGTGGTGCACTGTGGTGCCCCAGGAGAGATTGATTGCATTGTGCACACGTTGGTGTGTGGATGTGACAAGTTACCAATGACCAGGGGTTAAGTTGTAAAGTCGTGTGAGGAGGACTGTAGAACTTGAACTTATTTTACTGCAAACCTCCGAAAGGTCTCCTATTTTTGAGTTCTTGTCAAAGGCAAAATGAATCTATAGGAGTGCATGTGATGCATTGGCTTGTAAACACGATAACTTACCGAATGTTCAGTGCATTAATTTCAAACGTAGTATGTAGATTCCTCTTAGTAAATTCTTGACTGCTATGATTCTTGAGCAAGTTCAAAGGTCATTTGAGGTCACCAGTACTAACAAAAATTATGAAAGCTTTGTAGAGTTACCAACCTTAGTGAAAATCTATAGCAATCTATGGCATAGAGTAGTCTGTTGGTAGGTGCCCTTAATGAGTAGTACTACTACACTTTGAGCTGTTTTGATAGAGTTCAAAGGTCATTTGAAGTCAACAGGAGAAAAATCTGAAAACCTTGTAAATAAGCTACTATAACTCAATAATTGTAACTTTTTTAAATCTCATATTTGTTGTCTAAATGAGATTCCATGAGGTAACACAGTTTCAAGAAGTTGAGGAATATTGATGATGTAACAGAATGATGGTCAAAGCAAAGAAAAGACCACGAGAAGACTACCATCCTTTCAGCAGAAGCGAAAGAACTTCACATTTTGATTATAATGATAATTTCTGGATTAACCTGGCCTTGTGAAATTTGGGCTAGGAATGCAGCAAGTCATGAGCTCTGACAACACTTGAAACTGACACATATAAACTCGAACATCATCTTTACTTTATACTGTATGATCAGGACGGAGGTTTCTCATTTGACTTTATTTTCCTTTCCACTCTCACTCCCAATCCCCCTCTCCTCCCAACCTCCCCTCCTCCCCCCTCCTCTCCTCTGTCTCCCCTCCTCTGTCTCCCCTCCTTCCAAACAGTATAGAAAAATGTTGATATATTCACAAAATATTGAAGCAACGTATATCCTGTGGTTGCTATTTCATTGTGGATATATATGTTAGAACAATATTTTGTTGCAGAGTGATAACTTTAGGCAGGAGAGATTTATAATGTGGGTATTAACATCATTTCAAACCAGTACAATGTATGTATGTATGTATGTATGTATATGTGATCTTCCCGCAAGCAGGAACTCGCGAAAGAAGCCATGGAGGCTTATAGACTCGCAAGCTGACCGAAGCCAATCTCTTGGCACACATCAATTTAACGTCCATGTCGGGAAGTTGTTATTGAACAACACCCTTGCCAGACGACACACCTTGCTGTCGGCGGGGAATCGAACCGGGGATCTCATGACTGGGAGACGCCGGTGTTAACCACTAGGTTATACACTCCGCCTATAAAATGTATATTTGTATACAATATATTTGTATACAATAAAATGTATATTTTGATACAAAGTCTTCTGCACTTAGAATGAAAATTTAGAGATTTCATTTGTGTTTCTTGGTTTTTCTTTTGCAGATACAATGACCTGATGTAAGCATTAGACAGAGACAGTAACCATTTTAGGAATGTTGACAGGGGTATAAAAGTAACAGACAGCAACATAGCAACCATGAATAGACAGTAAGTACAATGTTATAATACTCAAAAATCACTAGCTGTACCCAGTTCTGTAGGTGCCTGGAACATTCAAATCATTGTGAGCATATATATTGGACTCAAATAAATTATTCTAGATATACCTTCTGTTCTTACCATACCTGCCTTAAATATGAAACCTTTTGGTGGTAATTTGTGCCAGTGCTGTACTCTTTATCAGTTGTTCTAGCTGTACCCAGTATTTTACATTCCTTAAATATTTGAAACGTTGTGACCGTAGGTAGAACCAGTGTTTGTACTCAACTGTCACCTTTAGTAGTACCATTGCTGTACTCAAATCAGTGGATCTATGGTAGCTTTTACAGGTCTACTGTACTCCCTTAAACGTTAAAACATTGTGACTGTCGATAGTATCATGTTGTACTCAAATGAGTTAAGCCGTACCTAGTACTCTACCTTCCATTCAATTTTGGAACATTATTACTAAGTAGGCCGAACGTTGTACTCATATCACTCTTTCTAGCAGTATCCAGTTGTGTACCTGCCCTTAAACATTGAAACATTTCATTTGCCATTCATTTTGCCCTTTTTTGCATAGCATTTTGCGACGCAATGCAGTACGGGATTAGATTATTCACTGCATAGTGTGTTCGTTTGCATCATTGTGTGTTTTTTCTGATTTCATGCTCCTTCTACTACACATATAAACATATCTTAGTTTACGAAATGAACAGTACATGTGTCTGCGTTATATATATACTTAACTTATTATCTGATCTGCTCTCTCACGTTAATCATCATTCACGGAAGGTATAGGAAATCAAAGTGGGATGCACCAAGGACTTATGGCTTTCAACCAATGACCCAGGCCCCCCTGTTAGGGATGGGACCTATTACCCCTCCTGGCCCTCCAGTGGTACCCTCAGTCAGTAGTCTGGAGGCTGCCGCGGCTGCTGCTGCCAAGATCAATGCAGTTCTAGCTGCTAAAGGCAAATTACAAATGAATAAATCAAAGGTATGTGTTACTGTTCAGTTGTTCAGTTGTGCAGTAAACTACAAAGTGTCAGTTAATGTTTTAGTCGTATTTTTGGGTGCTAGTAAACATTCTACATGCTTCAACGTAGTACTAATAGTATTCAAAACTTTTTACATGCTCCCCACGTACTGTACTACTAATTAGTATGACGTAGTACTAATTAGTATTCAAAACTGTGTACATTCTCTCGACATAATACTAATTAGTATTTAAAACTTTAAAGCTCTCGACGTAGTACAAATTAGCATTCAAATTATTTTACATGCTCTCAACGTAGTACTAATTAGTATTCAAAACTTTTTACACGCTCTTGACCTTGTAATAATTAGTATTCAAAACTTTGTACATGTTCTTGATGTAGTACTTATTAGCATTCAAAACTTTGTACATGCTCTCGACTTTATACTAATTAGTATTCAAAACATCTTTTATGCAAAACATTATGAATGAAGGATGGTGTGGTTTGCTTTTTTCGAAGGTTGGTGCTTTTCTTTTTGAAAGTGTATGTTAAAAACAAAGGCCCTAAAATAGCATGTTTTTTTGGATGTTTTTTTTTATAACCGTGCTTGTAAGAGTATGTACATGACCTAGGTTATGCATATTGAATGTATGACATTGATAGTCTCGTAACTAAGTGCTTTGAACCGTAGATGAAAGTTGAGGAAAATCGCGGTTGTAGTTACGATACCGGGATTCATGTTGCAACACTACCAGTTGTGTGAAATTTGCACTACCGCACAATGCCAGGAAATCTCTTGGAAACTGGATACAATATACAGTCTACAGGCAGTATATTCATAGCTTGCAAAAATGCTGCTTAGTACTAATTAGCATTCAAAACTTTGTACATGCTCTCGACTTTGTACTAATTAGTATTCAAAACATTTTTTATGCAAAACATTGTACATGCTCTCGACGTAAGACTGTGGGATAAGTTGTCTTTCTAAACCACTATATAAGAAAGGTATAAATAATTGACTTTTTTCAGGTCCTGTTTGTTAGTTTACTGTTTGTCCTTGGTGATGACACATAACAGTAATAATAATAATAGTAATAACTGGGTGACAGGCAATGACTGCTTACTGATTTGTACGTGTATGTAGTACTACTCGTCTAAGTGTAATTTATGTTATCTAGAGAACCAGAAATAGTAGCTTAAATAAAAAAAATTGGATGTCACCTGATCATGTACTGTAGTTAATTAATTACCCTGGATTATGATTAGAGATAAAAAAGAAGTATTCCCTTCGTGTTGTTATGTCTGAAAAATCCAATTGTGAACATTGTGGTTGTACCTGAATGCGTTTTACATCAATATGTTCACAATTCATAACCAAATGTAACACGGTACACCCCAAAAGTGTATTTGACCAGTTGAGGAAAAGACAAACAGTAAAATAGGAAAGAAAAAAAAATTTGAAACTAATGGGAGCAAAACTTGATAATGATGATGATGATGATGATAATGATGATGACACAATTTACATATGCCCTGGTATTGACTTACACTTGAGAATTCCAGTCGTCTGTATTGATACTTTGCTATGGCTCATTTGGCACAGATGTACTGTAACAAAAGCCAACAGTGATTTCAGCCAGATTATATTTATCTAGATATCACAGCATTATTTGCTATTCAAAATGTAAGTCCTTTTGTTCCCTCCCCACCCCCTCCTATCTAAATTAAATGATATTTACATTCAACAAATGAAATAGTCAAACATGCATTTACAGTAATAGTGGTTGTAAATGGTTTGTATTATTTTGTCACCTGCGTACAGTACATGTATAGTAGATTGTTGGATATATACTTTTAAGCCAAGGACTTCCATAGACTTAATTTGTGATGCAGCAATACAGTATGAAATCTTCAAGCACGTCCCATTCTGTAGCGTTTAATACGGTGTGGACGCCTCACCACAGAAATAGAAGACACACCGTCAAGAATTTGTTCTTTCGTCCACAGGATAACGACAAGTCTAGATCGAGCCAGAACGAGTTAGTGGTGGCTGAGATCGAAATCAACGACGTGCCCGTCTACTGCCGTAACATGCTCACCAAAAGAACTATGCAAGATACGGTGAGTGCTGGTACTTACGGATACAAAATACCGGACATGTCCCAGTTTATTCCCATGAGGGAGAGAGGGATTCCACTCTCTTGCTTAGTTTTGTTTCATTTTGAAGATAATGAGAAAAAAAACCAAATCAATTAGTCAAAAATATATTCCACTCAAATGTGTCTATTTGGGCTGTGTGTAACACAATCAATTTGAAAATTTTAGATCCCAATATTGTCATCGCCTGAACGGGCGTTTCTCCAAAAATTAAGTTACCAGGACAGCTTAGATGGGGATCAGTGGGAACCATCCTATGAGAAGTACTCTTTAGATCTGTAGTTCTAACACTTTCTGTAGTTTCGGACACCCCACCTGACTCTAAAAGCTGCTTTCAATGGTGCACCGGATTATTTAGTCTTTGGAGTCTACTGCCACTCAAACACGACCTCCCCATGGGCGGTGTGAGAATATTACAATAACGGTATGACTGTCCGACGATACGGGTAGATACCGATTCATGGAAACTACTTATCATGCAAACACTACGAACAATTTTTGCAAAACTAACTCTACACAAAATTGTTGCTTAAGCTTCAAATTTGATCAGACTTCTGTGGTTAATAGAGAGCAAAAGTGGTAAATTGTTGGAAGAATTTGATTTTGTCAATATGAAACTTTGAACCGCCTTCCTGAAGTAATTGCAGGTTTAGCCTGTCTAGAATAAGTTACAGTCTAGAATAAGTTACAATCACTTTGTCTGCCCTCTGGTTATCCCTTTGTTGCTTACATCACATTCGCATTACTCAGTTACAACATCTTTTATCTCTCAGATAAGTCGTGAAACGGGGGCAGCTGTATCAACCAGAGGGCGCTACATGTCGGAAGAGGACAAACTGTCAAACACTTCAGGGTAGGTTATGAATAATTTATCAATTAATTCATCAGTCAGTCAGTCAGTCAATCTATATAAGTACAAGAATTATCATTAACTGAAAAGGATTTCCTGGGGGTTGTAGTCGATTGCTTATCAAAATTGCTGAAAACTTTCTGCATTGTTAGGCGTAAACCACATTCTCATATCTTTTTGTATCAAGAAGATGCCAATTTTGTGATAAATTGTATATATGCATCTAACAAGCAGAGAATGAATAATGTCATCAGGGCACTTTTGCTGAAAATGTCATTGTTTTTGGTTACTAGTCATAGGCAGGCAAGTAACCTATGCAGTCAAGTTGGCATGTATGTATGTGTGCGTGTGTATGTATGTATGGGTGTATGTGATGCCCTAGCTTGTAAACACGATATCTGAAGATGTGTAACCTCTGCAGTTCATGTGGCTTGCCCATAATTAGTACAAGAAACCTATTGTTTTGGGTGGAGGTTGAAAGATCATTTGAGGTCATCAGAGGGGGAAAATGTAGAAATCTCAAAAAGGCTGTAACTCCAGGACCTGAACAGCAAAGGAGCCCATATATATGCAGGGTAAGATAGCCTTATGTAGTTTAAAGTTTCTTATACAATTTAGTGTAGGTCAGAATTCATTTAAGGTCACCAGGGGTCAAAACTTGAAATACTTGCAAACACGATATCTCCAGGTAGGAAACCTGATTGGCTCACATATTTTGCATGTGGCTTCCCTATAGTGAATACAAGAACCTTATTTTTTTGGGTGGAGGTCATAGGTCATTTGGGGTCATCAAAGGTCACACTCTGTACAGCCTTATATATATAAACACAGACCTTGTAAACATGATATCTGAAGAAAGGTTGCATCACATAGCTCATATTTGGCATGTCTCTTTCTTATAGTGAGTACAAGAACCCTATAATTTTGGGTGGATGTCAAAGGTCATTTGGGGTCAGCAAATGTTATTTATGTGAAAATATCAAATGGGATCTCATCAGGTTAACTATTACAAATGCAAATTCAGCTCTTTGTTGTTAGAGTGAACATGCAAAATAAATTACCAATAACAAACAATGTCCCTCTGTCTTCCTTTCATCATTGTGGTGTTATGTCACACGATTCCCAGTCATCAAACCCATTATAAGCACTGACTCGGTTTAGATTTATACTGCTCTCCATCTGCAGTACTAACTTCAGCCAGGGTTATTAGCTCCCTAATTGCTCTTGTGCTGCATATGTAATGTATTTAAAGGCAAGTAACTTGCTGGGAGGGGTTTCCCCTCTAGTTCTTTCTTATGCATTAGTCATTTATCCACAGAGGAAATGAATATTTCTACAAAAACGGTACACTTTGATGAAATTTTAAATAGTGATCATTGACAGCTAAGAAACATTTGAAACTAATCGGATTTCAAGGATAAATCAGGGAGAAGATTATAGTAGCATATAAGTAAAAGTTTTGGAGAACATTTTCCCAGATAACAATCACAAACCCCCTTTACTACGATCCAACTTTCTTGAGTAACAGAGGGTTTAGTCCGCCAAGATAGGTCACTTTTAATCAACCTTATCTTGAGTTAGAGACGAGTGATTGAGATGGGGTCTTCAGCTAAAAGTGTGGAATTTTTTTTTGTCTTCACCATAAATGTTTCCATTTGTTTGTCACCCGAATATCCCTTTAAGGGATAAAGATCAATTTGCATTCAAGAGCCTCACATAATATGATTTGTGATCAGTAGAAAGGAGTAGTAAATGGTTTGGTCTATTATTTTCCGAAGACAAACTCATCACTCAGGGTTTGCTAGCACAGTTTATTCTTATAGCAGTTTGTGATGCTCAGATCTCATGGGGTATTTTGACTTGTAATGTGCTGTTTCATCCAGTTTCAAACATTGTTTAAACAGTTGGGTTTTTGTTCCACCTGCTGTTTACTATGGGACATTGTTAGTGTATCACAATCAGTATGCTTTTCTTAGTCATGAATAATTTGTGGACCTTGCATAATCAAAACTATGAGTCATTCCATTGGCCGTCATGGTTTAATGACTATTAGATAAACTGTCAAGAAAAACTCAAAACCTTTTGAATGAAAGGTGTCTTTGTTGCTGAACAAGAACCAAATTCCCACAATACAAAAAGTATGTAGACCTTTCATGGTTGTTATTGTCTGACATGGTGACCTAAAATTGACATTAAAATGCCAAAATTTTCCTCTGAGCTATCCTTTTTAAGTATTGATATTAAAGTCTGTTCAAATTGTTCTGTTTTATGCAAGATTAAGTGCTATGAGAATTTCCAAACATTTCAAATTCAAGTTGTCTCTGCATGCATACATGCCACATTTCACTTAACTACAAAAGGGTAACAAAATGGTTTAGAGATGCTCCAATGCACCACTGTGCCAAGTGTGACTGCCAAGTATAATTTTTTAAGTCTTGGTTAAACTCTGTCGGCTTACAGTGTGGCCATTGTTATGACTGTCATGCAATTTTATTTCAGGGTTGGTTAAATTTATCATTTTGCAATTATCCTTTGGAAGTTGCTTTCATGATGCCACAAGTCAGTGAAAGGTTAAGTCTGTTACAGTAATCTACCGCCCGTACCATGTTTCAGTACTTACATTAACAGTCAAGCAAGAAAATCAATGTCACTTTGTCATTTCATATGTATCGAAATGGTGCAATGTAAGGTTGATGTCGTGAGGAACCAACCTTGACACACTTCCAAGGTTTGTGCACCATGAGACAATGATCAGTTGAACAAAAGCAGTGGTTAGCTTGATTTATAGATTGCTGTAAACAATAGCAGTGGTTAGCTTGATTTATAGATTACTGTAAACAATAGCAGTGGTTGTGTTAATTTATATATTACTCTAAACAATAGCAGTGGTTGGGTTGATTTAGAGATAACTGTACTCCCTGTCCAATTCAACAGTCATACCCTTCAAGGTTGAATCGAGTAGAATGATATTAGGGGTGTACTGTAGTCTGACTGTGTATAGTATACGTTAGTCAAGAACCACACAATGCAGAAATGAACTGCATTATGGGTAAGTGGAAAGTGGTTGAATGTATAACAATTTTCTTAGTCCAGCATTTGTGTTTCGGGCCTACAGTATGCTGGAAGCATCAGGAACCTATGTAATCAAGTTGGTGCGCTGTGTTTGTGCGCACTTGTTTAACATATAGACTGAGGACTTGTAAAAGGATTTGCAAGTCCTCAGATGTAAATTGAAAAAGCATCGCATTGTCCTCAGAAGAATTCTATTGTTACGGTGGAATGTTAAGGTTAGGCACATATATTTGAACAGATGTAAAAAAAACAATGGGGTCCTCAGTCAGCATGTAAAACACACTTGCGTGTGTTTATGTATGTGGTTCCTAAGCTCGTAAACACAAAACCTCAGGAACCGTTTGTTGGTTTCAGTTGATACTTGGTACAATGATGACCCCCATTAAATGGTCCCTATTGATTTTACGTACATGCATACTAATGAGTATCAATAGAAAAATATAACGTTCATGTTAATGATTATAACTGTTGCAAACTATGAATGCTAATTAAGGGTTTCATTATATTTGATCATTCACAGCATATTTGCTACGGTACACCTGTGAAAAATGTATCAGAGAGTTTTATTAAATCTTTTTGTTTGACTCAACTACATAAGTTTTGGCAACTAATGAGTAAAATTACTGTCACTCTAGACCGTGTTTGATGACATTAATCAACGACTATTTTATCAAGCCATTTTAATGTTTTGTTTCGTCTGCAGCGACAGGTCGTTATATTTATTCGTGCAAGCTCTCACCAAAGACAAAGTAGATCGTAAGTTGATAACTTTCACCCATTCTTTCCCTCTCCTGTCCCTAAACCAGTCGGTAATATTTTATTCAAATAAAAAGAAACGTTTGTTTTCAAGTGGCTCACTCACGAAGCAACACCAATTTATTAAAATTTATTACGTTCAGAATCAGAACAGTGGATGTCTTTTCTTTGCTAGTTGGGTGCAATTAGTCGATAATCAGGCTTTGGAGATGATGGTAATAGCTCTGAAGATATAAAACCAAACGATAATCTTTAGCTGAAATATGATAGAGAACTTTGTGATGAATGACTCCCTCAAACAGTTAAGATAAAACTTTGCTCCACTTTAATAGTCCAGTTTTGAGGGCTGTCATGTCGTTAATCTCCGAGGTCATAGTGACATTAGTATCTGAAAACTTTGACTTTCTCTGTGTTTTTCTTGTCATATTTTCAAGGTAGAATGTTTAACAGTGTCGACAGTGATTTCAACCAATATGCCATCCTTCGGCCATTTTAAGAAATCCTCAATATTTTTTAGCTCCATCATTTTACGAACCCTGTTTCATGACAGAAAGTAGACATTGTAATATGTAAGGAATTCGCTGAAACTTGAGGCACAAATGCCTAGGTGATGTCATATTTAGACTTGATCAAGCCTTCAAACTTGAATGTGAAGAAACAATTAAAACCTGTGATATCTATCAAATGGACTAAGAGTTTCCTTAACGGCTTTGGAAAGTTGTTCATCACAGAGCTCTATCTCTTACATCGATGATGGTTGGGGTTAAATCTCCTTATATTTGAGAACAGATGCATCTGCTGTTAAGGTGTTATTATTAAACCTTATATGTTACACACTTATTTAAGGCTTGAAACATTTGTTCTGATTATGAATGCAACAATTTAAACAAACAGTTTGTTCTCAGTTGTAGTTTGCATGGAGAAACATCCGTTTTGTACTTTGGGCAAAGGCAACCAGCTGTATACCAAATTACACAATGATTTTTACTTTCGCAGTTCGTGCTTATAACCATATTATCAGCACCAAGAAAAAGAGCAAAAAAAAATAAAAAAAAGCCTCAATAGAGTTGACATTTATCTTGTTCATTTCCTTTTTTTTTCTAATATTTTTTTTAAGGTTGATTTCTCTTTACCCTGCAAATCATTTACCGCTATACTCATAGCTCGCACCTGCTCTTCTACATAATAATCGAAATATTTAATATATGAAAATGAACAAGCGAAAAAAAAGAAAAGAATTGGTTTGATTGAAACAGATGGTGACAGATATGTAAACAAAAGTCTGGTCATTCATTAAAAGTGACATGTTGAATTGCATGTGCTATATGTTGTTAGCTAGGGTAAATTTTCCTTTTTTTTCCTTTTTTTTTTCCCTTTTTTTCCTTTTTTTTCTCTGAATTTCTCTCTGTTTACTCTAAAAGTACCACCGATATTGAAAATCGTGTTGTTCGCATGAAAGATTATTTATAAATTCATTTGCTTATTTATTAAAGATTTGTGTTAACTGATGAGCTGCCTTTAATGTCATCATTAGTCATTCTCTGTTTTCTTGGGGGGGATTATTATTTTTTCTTTTTTTAACCTCATTTTCTCTTATTTATTTCATGTTTTTTAGTTTTATAAATTTCTGCTATAACCTTTTTTTTTTGTATATTATATATATATATAGTCTTGTGTTTTAGCATTTATCTTTTTCTGTCAATGCATTTGTAAATTGTTTTTCTGTCGTGTACTTTTTTTAAATTGACTTTCTCTATTTTTCACTTTTTCTCCCAGTGGCTGTAAACAGAATTATAGATATCATTAGAAATGTCTCTCACGGTGCTGCCCCCACCCCTAAGGTATCATATAAGAACCTCAGTGACAATTCTGCAACAAGTAATCCAAAGCCACTTCTGGGTGCTGCCCCCGGTCTCCCTGCAGTCGGGGTAAGTGAACATCACCAGAGGTGGAAGAGAGGAAGCCTGGGGGATGGGGGAGGGGAGGGGTGTGTGGGGGTGTTTCTGGGTAAGACCAGTTAAGCATTGTACAGGAGAGTAGCTCATACAGTATATATACAATGCTATATGTAGTTACCATTTTGATGCTATCAGCTCAATGGTGTATTTTCTAGTTAGCGATAGGGAGTGGGGGAGGTTAGTGATTGGGGGAAGAGGTTGGAGAATAAGCCTGGACTAAAACAAAAGGAACTGATTTGTTTTCATTCACTGAAAGATACTACCTTTATACATTTCTCATCATGGCAATCATTTTCTCAAGAAAACAATAAGAATAAAAAAAAATGAAAAGCTGATAATTACTTTGCGTAGACCAACCCAGTTCTGTCTCATTTTCAAGTTAAAATTTCTTATTTCAATTATGATGCTTCTATGTATAACGTTGAGATGATTAATAAGAATCCTTGCCTGTCATTCTATTTGCAGAACGTTTTCCAGGAAAAGGTTTTTGTTGGTCTGGAGCATGTACATCCAACTTTTAATGTAAAGGACAAAATTCAGGGTCCTGGGGTAAGTATTGTTAACTGGAGGTAATTCTTTTGTAATGGATAATGTTTTATGCATTTTGGAGGGTGGGGGTTGAGGGGGGGGAGGAGAGGAAGGGTCTTGGGATCATTTAAAATGTCATTTTTTTTAACCTGTTATTAAGCATCTATATACTTTGATTTTGGTGAGGTCCCCCCCTCCCATATTTAGGGGTCATCTATAGATAATAAAGTGTTTGAACATTACAATATTCTATTGTGATATATGTCCAATGTCTGTTTTCTCTTTATAGGGATCCTTTCTGAGCCATATAAGAGTAGAAACAGGGGCATCTGTTTACCTCCGAGGTAAAGGGTCAGGTCTGATGGAGAGAGCATCTGGGCGCGAATCGTTTGAGAATTTATATATCTTCTTAACTCACCAAAAACAGGAAAATCTGCAAGCAGCAAAGAAGCTCTGTGAAAATCTGGTTCAGACTGTTAGTATTTCGTTTTTTCTTCTTTTCTATTTTTGTGTTATTTGTTTGTGTTTTTGCATCCCATGGCAACAATACATCTTCAATGACTTAAGTAATTAAGAAAGTTGCAGAAGGAGGTGACGCAGGAAATAGTTGGCAAATATTGTAAAAAAGAAATTAAAAAAGTTTGATAATGAATAATCTTGCTATGATTGTTTTTATGTTTTCAACAGATACAAGCAGAATACAGCAAGTACCAGGCACAGCTGATGGCCGGACCCCCAGCCCAAGTAGCAGTTAGTAGCGTTGGACCGCCACAAGGTATCCACAAGAATCCCATTTTACCCCTCCCTTTTACATTACAAAGTCCTGTAGTAAAGTCATGCAGTCTGTGGACTCATTTGTGCTAAAGGATTAAAAGCATGTGTTAGTCATGTCATGAATGTGAAAAAGGTGATAGAATGTACTTAACTATATGTACCCGGTGAAGATACAACACACACAAAAAATATGGCTCGGGTAATAAACTATTGTCTGTTTCTAAGTGTTATTTTTGAGTGGGAAATTTTTTTTTTCTGATGGGAGGAAAAGAAAATGGCTTTGCTAGAGATTGCTTTGTCATTGATACAAACTCCCTAGAGTAAACCAACTCTTTTGAACAAGCTCCTGGCTGAAAGCACCACCATGGAGTCTACTTTGAGGGTTATATTTACATTTCAATGAAGATTATTTTCCAAGTACCGTATCTTTGTTGTAACATTGGATTATGTTATGCAAAGATTGTGGTAACGTCGAAGGCAAAATGCAGCTTTACCATTAGGGAAGTATCGTAAGAGCTCTTGTTGACTAGAGTCAAATCTAATTCTAAGAACATTTTTCATTCTCTGCAGGCAGCTTCATTTGAAGTCAAAATGTGTTATGGCCATCTCCTTTTGACTTTCTTTTCTCAATGCACGAGCTGATTATTGTCTTAATCTCTTAATACCATTTTTTTTCTTTGCATATCTGCTTCTTTCAGCTTTACCAACTTCCTTATACAATGTTCCCCCCTCGATGGGGGTCAGGTCAATGTTTCCCCCTGCCTCTCAAGCCGCAGTGGTCACTGTAGCCGCACAGACTACACCTCTGGTTTCGACAGGAGTACCCTCCGGTCATCCTGGTAAGATAATAAGATGTGATCTGTTTGTGACGTCATATTCAAAAGCAAACTGTTATTAAAGGTTCGGACCAAGTGATCTCCCGTAATTCTGCCCCCCGGGCTACTGTAGCTACAAATGTACATTGTTAATATGGACGTATCAATTGCTGAATGACATTTTAAGATGTAGGAAACATTGTCAGGTCTTTTTTAAAAGTACAAAAGCATAAATTGCAGTCTGTTTGGAAAATATTGTTCTGATTCAGTCATCTGATGGTCGAGCATATGTGATTATAGCCATTAGGCTTCTGGCAACAAATCTACAGAAAGACATCACATCACAGTTTCACAGGCTCTTCGTTTCTTCATGAGAATTTATAATGTATATCGTTGTTGTTGTATGTTTTACCTTTGAAGGGGCTAGTCCCAAATGCATATCTATGTGTCTGTGTTGCATGGAGTCATGATTTCATCTCGTGTTCTTTCTAGCATCCAGCCAAGCGGGCCAGCCTGTATCACTTCATCACATATCCCATTCCCCCGCCAACAGCGGTGTTGTAGTGTCCGTTAATAACGCTGTCGCTTACCCTCACCTTCAGAGGTTTCAGGTTCCTGCCCAACAGCCCACTCTGCTGACATCACCCGTTCCAGTTGGTGTAAGTTGGCAACAGTACTTGAATTTTATTAACCAGTTATGTAGTGTCACAAGATCTGGCGTATACCACAAGTTTGACAACAAACAATATTTCATTGGAGTGTCACTTCATGAGATTAGCTGTTCCAAGCACCTGTTAGCATTTTGGTGACCAGTTCCTGGCAATTTTTACCGAACCTACTTAGTGAAACTCACAAATTGATTTGAAATTGATTGCAAATGATCAATTTTTGTTTTCCCAAATATATTATTCCATTTGAGAGGGAAACTTTTTTAGCTCTGGCACATTACGTGTCATTAATAGTCACATGTGAAAATCAAATCAGAGAAATTTTGAAGAATAAAATTAAACTGCATGCTTTTTAATTTCACATAAAACTCGACTAAGCCATTGCCCTTGAATTGTATTATTAAGGAATGTTGTTTCAAAATGGTATCACCATATTTTAATACCAAAACCAACCAACAGCTGATGTATTAATATAATAAGTCATAATATGCGATCTTTGACACAACCTTCCCACTTTTGTTCAACACGGTCATCGTAAGTTTGATATGTCATTGATTATGTATTATATATATATATATATTACTATACAGCAGGTAATCTTGTGCTTCCTCCATTTGTAGCTTCCTGGTGCAGTTCCACAGAGATTAGCCCTACTCATACAACCATCTGGAGGGCTCCAGCAGTCCCATCTTCCCTCTGGGATGGTAGTCACACCCAGACTATCAGCAGTCGTTCATCAACCAGGCGTCATCCCTCAGGGTATACCCATCGGGGTCCGTTCACCATTAACTCTGTTACAGCAAAGGCCTTCACTTGTGACCGAAGGAATGCCACCCCGTCTACCACCGGGCATCATCGCCGCCCAGAATCCTGGCCAGGAGATCCGTTTGGCAACGCACCTTCAGCCACAAGGATTCCCACAACATTCGGCCGCAGGGCCACCACAGGAGAATGTAGTCTTACAGGCAGGGCAAATCCCAGGCCTGCATCTCCAGCCTCCTCCCACACTGGTGGAGCAGGTGGGACAGCAGCAGCTGCCCGTAGTATCGTCCAGTCAACAGCCACCGCAGATGCTCCACGGACCCCCGTTGCAGCAGGCAGATACAGGCTTGGACAACCCACACGTTCAACAGGAGATGCAACCAGGACAGTCCTTACCAGAGACGATGCACCCTCCTCAGATGGCAACCTCAGTCCAGCAGCAGCTTCACCAGCACATGATGCATGCTCCTGTGCAACAAGAGGCTCCCGGTGGTCAGCAGGTGGTTCATCAGCAGTCAGTCCCACAGCAAATCACGGTGCAACATTCGGCAGCTCAGGTGTCTAGTCCGCAGCACATCATCCTGCAGCAGACACCCGGCCTCCAGTCCATACAGCAGTCGATACAGCAGTCCATACCTCAGAGCGTCCAGCAGCCTCTAGAAATACAGCATCATCAAATTGTCCAAGGTCCGCCCCCGCCCCTCTTCCAAAATCCTCCTGTCCAACTACCCCCTCACTCTCAACCACCTCCTCACGCCCAGTTACCGCAGCATCAAGAGGTCACACTGAGAGTACCGTACAGTCAAGGGGAGACGTCGATCTTGGGCGAACCTCCCCCTCAACACGTTCCTCATTCGGTCGCCATGTCGTTGCCACAGCAACTGCCTCAGGTGAACACAGAGCCATCTGCAGCTGAGGTCAGCGTGTCAATTCCTGCCAAGGGCATGGAACCCACAATTATGTCCATGGCAGATGTGCAGCACATGCAAGAACAACAACAACATCAACAGCAACAACAGGTGACATCGCAGGTAAAGTTGTACCATAGCTTGGTGATCCTAGTTCAGTGAATTTCCACCTAGTTTTTCTTTCTAACCTAAGCAGGACAGTAAAAACAGCATTTAAATGATGCAAGTTTTCAGTGCTTGACCAAAGATACAAAGTATTATTCAGGATAAGAATGTACAGGGGTTAATTAAAACATTTCTGATCGCTGAGCAGAATTGCTACAAATTGTTCTGCATCGTTAGGTGAAAAACACATTCTAGCATTTCGTATGGCAAAGACGCAAACTTTTAAATGTTTTGTAATGTTTGGTAAGTGCATCTGGGCAACAAGCAGAATGAATGATGTCATCAGGGCACTTTGGCTGAAAATGTCTTTGTTGTTCTTTATAGAATATTTTAAGCATTCATTCCCAGAGGAAAAGAATATATTTCCAGAAAAAGATACATTTGATAACATTTTTAATACAGAGAATATTTATGGCTAAACAAACGTTCCAAAGTGTAATTAGGTTTCAAGAATAAGTCCACAAACAGATTATAAAAGCCTATCTAAAGCTTTTGAGGAGCTTTTGCCCAGATGACATCACAGACTCCCTTCTGTGATCGAACTTCCCGGAGAAGGTGAAGGTTTAGCCAGTCAAAAATGGTTTCATACAAACCCATATTTCTAGCTAGGGACAGGATATTCTTTTCTTTTCAACCAGCAGTATGGAATATTTTTCTCTTCAATGTAACTGTTACATTGTTTGTCACTGGAATATCCCTTCAAAGGCACCGTACTAACTTTTTGCATCCCAAAGTTACCTTTCATGTGAAGAACATTCCAACCCGAATAAGTTTCAGCTCAGTCACTTCTGTGACATTAACTACGGACTATATTTTATTTTATTTATATTTTTTTAATATTTTTGTAAATTTTATTTATTCCAGTATAAATATAAATGTATAAATAGGATAAGAAGTACATAAAGGAAACATATAATTACGGTGATTAGTTAGAGGTTAAATTTGACAATATTAAAGTATACTAAAGATATCAATATTGGACCAGCCCAAGAAAACACTGATTATCATGTTAAAAAAAGCTTTATTGGTTTTAGAAAATAGGGTCAAAGTGGGATTTATGTGGTCAATCAACTCATCACTTTTAAGATGTGACAAAGTGATGATGTTCTTTACAGCTTGTCGTCTTGGTCACAATTTTTGAGGCAACTTGTAAACAGACATATCATTCTTTGATCCACTGCAGGAGTTGTTTGCATTCGGTTGCGAACTTATGGTCACTTTGTCAAACACAAGTAGTATATGGAGCAGTTAATATGCAATTGATCAATAAAATATTACTAATCAAATAATTCTTAGTTTCAGGCCATGTAAGTAGCTCATTTTCCAGATACTTGTTCCACATCAAAAAAAAAAAAGTTTTAAAATTGCAAATCTGAAATTTCAAATACATTTCTTTGATTTCACCGGTTATTTTTGAAGTGAACCTTGACTTGTCGATGTAATTTAATTGGCTGTATTGTTTTGGGATTTAACTAACAGAAGTGTAAAATCAAAGGTTAATGGAGAAAAGCTGCTTTCAGTGTCATCACTGTAAATGTCGTACTCAACTTCACATAACATTGTCATGATCTTACGGTTATAGTCTCGATGTATTAAGGGAACAAAGGGGTCGAGATTGGATGAAGCTGTTTGATTTTTGTGCTGAGGCTCCTCCTCCATCTTGGATGAGTTTTCTTGTAAAGGTTACCCTCACTGTGAATACCCATTGATGTCTTTGCCAGGCTCATATTCTTCAAGGAACAGTTCCTCAATCCCTCGCTGGCACCTCCTTGGCATACACACAGTGCGATCCCATATCTACGCATCACGGCTTGCCTCCAGTGTCCAGTGGATTACTTCCACTACCGACGTCGGTCGTCCAGTACCAAGTGGCGCCATCCGGCGTAGCTCCTACGACGTTAGTGGTAGCCACCCAAGAGCCCACCCTGAGGATGGAGCAACATTTTAACAATGGCAAAGATAGAGATCCTCGACCAGGTAACATCAAAATCAAAAGACAAAAGTGGGTGATCCAGCAACTGATTGTTTACCTAACAAACAGTTGTGCAGTTGCCATCTTGTTATGTAATACTTCATAGTTTAAGTAGGATGTTCGTTCATCTCTCCGTCCTTTTCATTTGTTCTTTCGTTTGTTTGATCGTCTGCTTGCTTGCGTTTGTTTCGTTTCTTCCTTCTCTCTTTCATACCTTTATTCATTCCTTTGTTCATTCATTCAACCGTTCCTTCATTTGATATAAACTCAGAAAATAGTTAACACAAGTGTAACAAGACCTGTTGCATTATTGAACATATCAATTCAGTCTGAAAATGAAGCATCATTCAAATGATATTAAAGAAACTTGGAGGCAGATCATGAATTGGGTAAAGGGTTCGGAATGGATATAGATTTCCTTATCTGGTCGCATTCTCGCCATTGAATTGCTTCTGTAGGACTTTTAATGAGTAGTGTCAATCTTAAATTGCTTTGTAAAAATCTAATGATGTTCAGTGCATACTGTTGTGCTAGGTATGAAGGTCTTAATGTCATTGCCAAGAAATGCGGGCAATGGTTAGCTTTATCCAGCTCATGATCAAATTCAGTGTTATCAGTGTGTGATGTTATCAGTAGCTGCTCTCTGCAGACAAAAGAACCCTGTTCCTACATTTCTGTAGCATCGTCACATTATGCCTTTTGTTTTTTGCTATCCTACTGTTTGGTTCACTTTTTGACCTCGTTTTAAGGTTTTATGTCAAAAATTTTCTTTTAATGCTAGCTGCTGGTAACCTCTTTGAAATGAAAAAAGGGAGATTGAAAATTATATCTCGAGGTGAATTTTTAAGTACTAAAGTAATTAACACAAAAGTCCTTTTTTTATTTGTATGTCTAAAAAAAAGGGGTGTATCAATAGCAAATCTGTGATGAACTGAACATGGAAAGATATCCAGCATTTCAGAACAAGGAACATTTGATTGTAGTGTTTCTCTTGAAAATGAGGGTAAAAGTAACTAAATAACTGCTTCAATTTTGCTAGCCTCTCACTTACGCACAGACAGCGATAGCAGATTCGGAAGAAGAAGAAGATTTAGGGAAGAGTTTGAACTGGATGATAAACCATTGAAAAGCTTGAGAACATCAGAGTTTGAGGTAAATCACTCTTTGAAATACTTTTGGTGTTGGAGAAAGGGATGGTGGGTTTGGGGGATATGACGGATGATGGTATGGAGGATATTAAGTATAACAGATATGATTGTGGGGGGGGTTTGGGGGGAGGGGATTACAAGAATGGTGGTGTAGGGGGTTTGGGGGATATGACATGGATCATGGAATGGAG
>JAIPMN010000592.1:0-25622 GCA_020650975.1 Apostichopus californicus | reverse complement strand
TGTAGTGTTTCTCTTGAAAATGAGGGTAAAAGTAACTAAATAACTGCTTCAATTTTGCTAGCCTCTCACTTACGCACAGACAGCGATAGCAGATTCGGAAGAAGAAGAAGATTTAGGGAAGAGTTTGAACTGGATGATAAACCATTGAAAAGCTTGAGAACATCAGAGTTTGAGGTAAATCACTCTTTGAAATTCTTTTGGTGTTGGAGAAAGGGATGGTGGGTTTGGGGGATATGACAGATGATGGAATGAAGGATATTAAGTATAACAGATATGATTGTGGGGGGGGTTTGGGGGGAGGGGATTACAAGAATGGTGGTGTAGGGGGTTTGGGGGATATGACAGGGATCATGGAATGCAGGATATTAAGTATAACATATGATTGTGGGGGGTGGTTGGGGGGAGGGGGATTAAAAGAATGGTGGTGTAGGGGGTTTGGGGGATGACTGATGATGGAATGGAGGATATTAACTATAACAGATATGATTGTGGGGGGGGGGAAGGGGGATTACAAGAATGGTGGTGGAGGGGGTTTGGGGTATAAAACAGGGATCATAGAATGGAGGATATTTAGTATAACAGATATGATTGTGGGGGGGAGGAGGTTTACAAGAATGGTGGTGTGGGTGGGGGTTGTAGGACTGGATGTGTGTGAGCATGAATGAGTATCGTTGGAAAAGGAGGGTGGGGGGGTGAGGGGTATTCTGAGAATAGAATGTAGTACTTATCACAGTGTCTCTAAGTTACTTGAAGGTCAACCAACTTTTGTGAAATCTCAAGTTTTGCAAGCAGCATGCAAGAAGGTACAAACTAAATGTGATGTGGGCAACAATGTTAAGAATGCTGGATGAAATCAATCTTTAGGTGGTCTTGGACAAAACGCAGGGAAAATATATTAATATATTAATACGATGGGTAACGACTGCAGACTCTGTGTGCAACCATGCAAAATCATCCTCTGTGTTGAAAGTAAAATTTATTTTGTGATGCCTGAAAGTATCACCTTTCTTGGCTCCAGACACTAAACCAATCGCATCTGTTCAAAAATATGTAACTTGAAGAAGCAAATAGAAGTTGACAATTTGGTGACATTCCCGTTTGTATTCGGTTTTTCTTGCAGAGAAGTTTGCCGTTCAGTGCAAGATACAAAGATCTAAGAGCAGAGGGAAGCAGGGAGCTAGGCATGAGAGGGACGGACATATTTGGAAGGAGGAGGCGTTTCCAGGAAGCAGGCGATGCCAGGACAGACTACGAATTTCCAAGGGACAGGGATTTGAGAGTAACCCGATTTTCTGACTCGACCGACAGAAGGTATGGATCTTGTTACAATCAACTTTCCAACATTCCATCTTACAACTTGTACTAAGATTTCCAGCAATTTATTCGGTCAAGGATATAGGAGGTACACAAGGTACCTTGGAATATACATCTGGTGCTTAGGTATACCAAAAATCACACCAGAAACAAATACGAGAAATTTGGCATTGACAGAAACTTGAAATTACAATAAGTTAGTAGGAGAGTCAATTTTTATGTCACTAAATTTGAACCACCAGATGGTTATTTTCTTACTAGTCCGTTAAATTTAGAGAAAACCTTACTTTGCAAACTTTTTGTAGCAGATTTTACTTACTCTCTTACCTGTCTTCTTACCTCATCCACACTCCAATCTACCTTAGTCCACCCAAATTGGACACATTTTAGCACTGTTCCCCTCCTCATCCTCATTTTTACTAAGTTTGTGGTGAGATGTTTCCATTGGACGATGCTGATGGATACCTTTTATTTCCTTCTTTAGATTGATGCCCCCACCGCCTCCTTCCAGGATAACGGCCACGGCCAAGCCCATCCTCTCATCGCAGAAAATGCAACAGCAAGGTCAGTTTAGACTCTTTATTCCTCATTCCACAAAACTTGTCTGACGTTTCTATTTTCATTCTGACAAATATATATGCACTCAATGATCTCATTATCCTTCCGGATTATTCAAGCCATCGTATTTATCTCTATGGATTGCTACTTTCAAAGGCATGTGATTTATACACTGCCTCGTGAGTATTCATCTTTTTGCTCCTGGTAGAGAAGTTGTCGGATATTTTGTGACACTAACGGGGGCCCTCTTGTTTCTTGAAACCTTTCTCGCTGCTGACATCATCACAACGTCATAAACCCTTTTTTTTTACTTTAATCATTCATTGCCACCTGTACCCTTCTCTTTGCGCCATCATCTCTCAAAGTTCCTTCTACTTTATATTTGTTGGTCGCTGCCTCTCTCACCCTCACAACTAACTTTCAGTCGATTTCAGAAGCGAGCCCTCAAGGCGGTACAGTGATGAAACCAACAGCAACTGTGGACACTTTACTTCTTCATGCATAAAAGTGCTTCAGTTGTCTTGTTGTTGTTACTTTTCCACTTTTAGAAGAATGCATGTTTGTTTCACCTTTTTAAAAAAAAAATATTTTGGACATTTCTGGTCTGATGAGACATGGTTACTGAATATGAAAATTACTCTCACCATATTTTGTCCTGCCTTCCTGTTTTCAATTCTTTTGTGTCCTGAATATATATAACACAACAGTTAGTTTGCATATTCATATTTGCTATGCATATGCATATATGTGATGTGGTATGGCCTATGCGACTAAAGGTTGTCATGCCATGTTGTGTAGTACTAGAAAGCAAGTGTCATTCTATTACAGGTCGGACTTATTTCTGACTTCCTACCTTTTTGTCAACAATGACTTTCTAAAATCCTGGCTCACAGTTTTCTAACAGTTATATCTGCATGAAGACTGCCTTTAACGCAGTACTGAACATGAACAGTTTTAAGCTGTGTTAGAAAACAACAAAATTCATTAAAAATTTTAACATTTATTTAAACCGTTTTTTCTAACATGCACCAAAAAAAAAAAAACCCAGCTGCCACCTACATTCTTTCCCGACCTCTTTCCATTTCCCTTATCTCTTAATTTTTTCTTTTGGTTCTGTTCTTCTTCTTCTATTTTGTCTTAGGGTTTTATTTTTTTGAGAATGTTTTATTCTTATTTCATTCGGTGATGTTTTCCGTCCATTGTTTCACTCCTAGACTTGAATCGATTTCATCGTCAATCCACCCTACTAAGAAGAACCATTCAAATTCCGTCAGCCTTCCTTTATCCTCCCTAAAATTGGCATGACTTGAAAATTGCTCTTGCTAAGTATCATATATACACATATAACCCCAGCCATGTTTCCAAGCACTAACAAACATCTCATCACGACTTGGTCGCAGTCGTAATTGGTGTGTTTACTTGTTGCGTTATTGGAGTCAGTTGTGTAATCTGCAGCAGCAGGTTAAAGTTTTAAAAAACAGTTGAAAGGAGAGCGGCAGCATCAAAAGACCGGAGGCTACATCAACTACATCAAGAGAAACGGTCCATTGATCTGTTTATTGGATATTATACAAGAATTGTTTTAAATGTGCTGTAAACCAAAGCCAAATGCTACTTCGTTTGTTCACACATGGTTTCAGTCAGACTTTTGATAAAAGGTTTTTGATCAATTTCAAGTTATCTAAATTATATATATGATTTTATTTACCAAGTGCTTTGGTTTTTGTATTCTCGCAGGTACTGTTTGACATTTTTATTATTTTGTTTAAATGGTCAGTTCTAAACTTTGAAAAAGATCTACACTAAAAACAAATAAACAATTAATGAGTGCGTGCTTGAATGCTTGTTCAAAGTTTGAAATAATTAATGGAGATGTTTTGGCTACATGGGAAACTGAATTAATGAGGCTGTCAAACCTGTTAAGGTTTTAAGCAATATAGACAGTGAATGCGTCCTATTTAACGTATCAAATATACTGTACAAATTGTTCTTATAAGCTGCTACACAAGTGTAAGAATGAGTAGCAAAAATAGCAAAATATAGCAAAAATAGCAAAAAAGCAAAAAATAAAACAAATTAAGGTAAACATGTACCATTTCCATTTCAAAGAATTTTAAATTGAATACATTTACATACAAAGTTTGAAACTTTAAGGTTTTCCCAGACAGTTAACCGAATTTTAAGTTGGTTACACGATTTTATGTCATTGCCGAGTGACTCCCAGACGCAGCATTTGGTTTTTTATCAGACTCTTTGGAGTGGTGGAATCTTTGGGGAGTGAGTGAGGACAGATTTAAAGGCCTAAAAATTTCCAATTCTAAACATGATGACAAGGCACTACAAATTGTTAACTACAAAGAGGTATCGTTTTGTCTTGCTAGGTCACGATATGAGTACGAAATAAATTTGACACCATATATACTAAAATCATGTGACTTGATGAAACTGAAGTATAAATTTACATTCTCCAGCCTTGACGACCATGTCTCTCTGATTGCAATTTTTTATGAATATATTCGAAACAAATTTCAGCTCACACTATTTTCCCATGGACAAATATTTGCACACAATTTTGGAAGAGTCTAATTGATATGGATATGTAATTGTGTTTGAGATGACACTTAAAATTTTCTCTATCATGTTTTTATAGCATGGCTTTTTCATATCCACTGAAAAGTGCAAATTGTAATAACTGTACACATTAAAAAAGGTGCCTTATACTCTCGTAATTTCCGTTTTTTATTCTTTCTCTCTCCAAATACTTTTATCTGTTCAGTCGTATATAAGATGTGTGTAGATAAAGTTTAATGATGTAATGATGCTCCCTCTTAAAACGTCTCTCTCTCAACAGGTTATATGTCGTCATGAGTAATTACATTAATACTTCTCCCTTGGCAGGTTCAGCTGTAGTCCTCACATTGGTTTATATTGATCATTTGAATGTGTTTTTTTTTCTTGTGGGGATAGCTGATCTTAGCTGGTATTGATCCCAGTGTGTGAAGGGTTATACACTGTGAGTGGTCATTAATCCAACACCTCCGTTTTTCTCTTCTCTTTTCTCTCTACATGTGCTGATTGTGTTCCCTTGGCCGATGTTCTGCTTCACCATTCCCAACATACTCTCTCCGGTTTGGGTGCTTTACGCATTAAAAAAAAAAAAAATATTGTACCATTTTTTAATTTTTTATTTATCCACGTTTTGATTTCCACCATTTTTTCAATATTTTTTTCTTTTTCTGTAATTTTTCGCTAATGGTACTATTTTCTCTCCCCTGAATATATATACATTATTATTTTCTCTTGCGTATTCTCTGAACCAAATTTGATTTGCAAACACTAGGATTTAGACACCCCGGTCAAGTCTTAGGGGACGGCTCTTCATCAAGCAGCTTGGTGTCATATGAAAATGATTCAGACTCCGACTCTGATGAACCGGGGGCCGTTGGCTTCGGACTGAGGTCTTCTCAAAAACGTTTTGATATGTCAAGGGCCATTTCTCAAAGCCCGCCAATGGCTAGAGGCTTTGAGCAACAGAGTTCAGAGAGGAGATTCGGCCAACCTGTGTCGTCCAGTCGATTTAGTCCACCTTCCAGTCCATTAATCCATGAAATGTCCAGACATTTTCTGGAACAGAGAAGGCCGGGTAGTAGAGGCATTCGATCTGTGATTCCGGGTAGGCTCGGCCATCAAGAGACTGCTCCGCCAGGCGCGCAGGCGTTGACAGGGCAGCCATTTTGGATGGCAAGACATTGACATTGCCCTCTAAGAATACATTTCAGAAACATTTAAATAAACTTTTCCTAGGTGGTAATTTTAATTTCTTGATCTGTGGATACCAATCTCTGTGGTTTACTTTTATTCAGTGCCAGGCAGCTTATAAATAGCAGGTGTTAACTTTTGAGATGAGCCATGCAAACGGTGTGTATAGTAGGCCCCCCCCCCCAAAAAAAAAACAAGAAAAAAAATCTGAGCTTGTTTACTGTGTGTCTTCCTCTGAAGTAATTCCCTGGATAAACTGAAGAGTCAATTTTCTGTTGACCGATTTGTGGTGGTGTAGATCTGGTATAGCTTTGTGAACCGAATGGAGAGAACGGTTAGGAGAGATATTATTAACCAATAGACTTCAGTGTTGTATAGTAGGGAAGATGAAACTTAAATAAATGGTGTAACAAGAAAGTTAGGAGGATAGAGAGCGGTTGTAAATACTGGATGAAAGAGAACATTAGGGTACACTTAAGTTATAAGAAGAAGGTACAATTCCTCTTCTCCTTGACTCCGCAATTTGGACATTTTTATCTTTCTCGTAGCCGTTAATCGTAGGCAAAATTTCCATATAGGGTATCTGAAACTTAAGTTTTTGTAGTTTTAAATTGTCTTGCCATTGAAGTTCTTTCAAGTTTCAATGTTAACTGTCTAACTAGTGGAAGTGAATTGCTACTTTTGTCCCTCTTTCTCTAAATCTTGATGTAGTGTGTTGCAACCTGGGCTCTCACATGTATGCATTTCATCATCTGGAGCCAAAGCAGTTTCCAAAAACCTGAAATTTGAAACTTCTGTGGAGCAACCCTAAAATAGTCTGGAGCTAATTCAACCTGCCGAATTTGTAACCCCTATAATCGTCTTAATCATCGTTCCGGTTTTGTAGCATTAAATTATAATCTCCCATTCAAGTAGTAAAATCTTGTAAAATAGTAAACAAACCATGTGAAGTCCAGACTTTATTGACACTGGCTAGCGTCATACTAATCCGGAGTTTAGCTCTATCCGATGCTGCTTAACAATTTTCTGGTGCACAAGCAACGGAGCGCTGGCCTTTTGTTGATCCTGGTGTGTGTTGAGCAAGCCAACTCAAAATAGATTTCAAAATAAACTAAAACTGTTAGCAAACTGCTTATCCACTAGAGAGCCTTTGTAGGAGAATGTGTAAAAGTAAGTTGGCCTGACGTTTCGCTCCTAGCAGGATCTTCTTGAAAGGCTAAATGTTTTAAATGATTTAGCCTTTGAAGAAGATCCTGCTAGGATCGAAACGTCAGGCCAACTTACTTTTACACATTCAAAAAAGATTTGGCGTCCTATAGAATAAAGTTCTTTTTTTTTGGTCGTTGTTGTTACTATTAAGTGCTTTGACAGTGTGTCGTAGCTATGTATTACCTTTGTATTATTACCAGCTTTGTATTAGCTTTGTATCCGTAGCTTTGTATTCAGCATCTGATCTCTTTGGATGGGTGGAGTACTAACAGTACAGTACGGTAATGCTAATATCGTCATCTTTTTCATTGTGTTGTAAAAGTATGATAATTATTAATTGATATTTTAATGAATTATTTCCTTTTTTTCCCCCTTTCTGTTTGCTACTGTGTACTTGGCATATTAACATATATGAAAACGTCCGAAGTACTTTTGCACTTTTTTGTTTTCCTTTCGTGGAAATCCGAGACAGTTTTTTCAGATGTGGGGAATGATTTATTGTCAACATCATTTTGCATAGTGTTTGAAGGCTCTATGAAAATACTATGTAATACTGTGTAACAAAAACTGCTATACATCTCTGTACACTTGTATAGCAGTTTGACCGTTTGCATAGCATTTTGCGGTGCGATACCGGATAAATTATTCAGTGAAATGGATTGTTTCTTAGGACGAGGAGGAGCTAACTTGTGCACTAATTTAAGTATCAAAGAGAGACATATGTTTAATGACTACTCTCTGGCAAATGGGAGGTGTAAATAGTTTGGTGTGTTTACATTGTCCATGCCCTTGTCATAACAAATGTGTGTTTCCAAAGAAATAATTTAAATTTTGAAATTGTCTGCAGTTTGTCTGAGCAAAAGAACACAGTCGTCTTAAAAAAAAAAAATGTACCACACTTTAATAGCAGATGCACCTAACCTGGCCTTGCATTTAATATGAATTGAGGTTGAAGTTATCACATTTAGTAAGTAAATGGGGGCAATTTCAAGCTGTCGGAAATTTGGACAAGCTGTATCTACTCTATAGAATTCTTACCAGAGTTTATAGTCAGTATCTGCAGTGTCTGGTGAGGAGCGAAATAGATTTTGAAATGTAATCTGTTTTTCTATGCGAAAGTTTCTACTTGGAGAGAGAAAAGAGGAAGGCAAAAGGGAAGTGTGCAAACAAAAGCATATGTAAAGACAGAAGGACAAAAAATATAAGCAGCTCTCCTCTGGGTGTCTGGATGTTATGACAATGAATAACACAACATCAGATTATGATTTCAATACAAAAAAGGGGGAAGAAGAAAATACTGATTTATGTTTTCTCTATTAGAGCTAGATTTCATGGTAAAGTTTTTGTTGTTGTTGAAGTTTTGACAAATTCATCAATTTGGAACTTTTCCAAACTTTCAATCCTAGAGAAGAGATAAAAAAAAAGAAGAAAAAGCTAATAACAAATGTCTTGTCTACTGCAGAATGTCTGTGTAGGTAAATATATCAAAGTCAGAGGGCCTGACGTTTCGATCCTAGCAGGATCTTCTTCTTCAGATAGCTGTAGTAAAAACAAACTTAGAACACATGAAGAGGTTAGGTTCACCCTAACCGTGCATTTCACTAATGTTTTGTCTTAACTATTAAAACACACAAAAACACATCAGTCTAAATAGCAGCACATTTCATCATTGGTGTGTATCTAAACATTGTACATCTCTCAGGGGTAGTCTCAAGCCTCTTAAAATCAAAATTGTGGTAATTATTTTTATTAGTAGATTTCTTCCAGTTCTGAAAAGGTTGGTAGTAATACACAGTTTTACGAGTTAATCATTCTGATTTACCTTTTCCTGTCAAGAGGATTACATATTTTAAAAATGATTTGATTTCTGTATTGATATCTGATTATGTAAAAGGTATTTCTTGCAGGTATTCAAGCTATGGCCATATTTTAGTTCTGTGATATATTTCTGAGGAAGTGGACCTACCTATAATCGCAATGAGTAGCAAGTAGCGAGATGGAATCCATTCGAAATGAGAGGCGCTATGAACGATCATTGTACCAGTTATCGTTTTTATTTTTTTTTGGTTAATTTTTCTTTCACCAAAATTCTAACATTGTTTTAAGTGTTGAATAAACCTTTGGTATAATAAGGCATTTCTAATGATGCATTCTCAATACTTTGTTTAAACCTATGAATTTCACAGAGTGTCTTTGCCTTTTCAAATCACTCTGTGGGTTCCTATTCTGTAAATATTAACAAAATGTTTCAACTCAAACATAACTGCAAATGTCTTTGTGCATACTGTTTCAGCAAAAAGAAGTAAAATTGGACGGTGAAGCTTTAACTGATTGTGGAAACCGGTTAGCTTTTGCATCATTACGTTTTTGTACCACTGTCCGATCCTATATTCCTGCGACCATGTCACCGTAGCTTTTTCTTTCCCCCGGTTTATTCTTGTCCGTTATATTTATTTGTATTTTGACAGGACTTTCACCTGTTGTATTTTCATTAAATGTTACTGTTGCACTGATTGTGGGTTTTAAAGGCAAACATTGTAACTCTGAAAGAAAAACAATTCTTTACTATGAAAATAATCTTCTCGGTACTCCTTTTTGAAATTGTTTTTCATTTATCTCTTCGTACGTCATCCATTTTTTTTATTGAACATTTTTAATTCCGTGTGCACTCATCAATCTACATGCGGCATTTGCTGTAATGTAAATTCCATATTTTAATTCTCGATCTTCCAATAGAGTTTTTACCACATTCCTTCAGATGCTTATGAACCCAGCCATCAGCTTTTGTATACTGTACAAATATTAATAAAAAGTGCATAATTTTTTTTTTTTTGGGAGGGGGGGGTGGGTCAGGTGAGGGTTCTAAAGGAAAGAATTATACGGCATAGAAATTTGCGGGGAAAAACTGTTGGATCAATTCATAAGGACAAGCAAAAACTTATTCACTTTGAGAGACCAGAAGATGAGACACCAGAAGAGAAGGACTCCAGTCTCCATAACAGACGGGTAGTACAAGTATACCAATGTACAGTGTGTACCTATTTCTCCGCAATACACTCACACATTTTGGCAACACTGCACTCTCTATTGCTGAGAAGGTCATGCAGATTAGCATTCAGCAGTAGCATTCACATATCATGTGGCTTCAATGTATTTTTTATCGATAAATAAGACTAGCATTTCTTAGTTTTACTAATTCGGCAAGTTTCTCTGACAAAAAAAAAGAAGGCAGAAGGTAAATGGAAGGAGGAACAACTGAATAGAGAAAAAGGTGGGATAGGTGAGGGGGGGGGGGAGGGGAGCATTATGTGAGAAGGAGAAGGTAAATAGGGCAAAGGGATAACGTTCCTGTCCAATATTCAAACTACTGTGAGAATGCGTACACAGACATTTACTGATACGTAAAAACTATTGAAGGAACACACTATTATTATTACTGGAAGGATGGAAGTGTTTGCTATTCTCAAAAAGACAGAAGTGGAACTGTTTCGAATCTTGGTCCTCTATTTTGGTGAATATTTTAATTCGAAACGTCCGTTATTTATGAAGTAGATGTGTATGAGTATTTTATGATTCTTCTGTATAGCATCATAGGAAGGCTGTAGATAAAAAGAGTTTTTTTTTGTTTTTTGTCCTGCTTTGTTAGATTATTGGAAAGGGTAGAGCTGAATTACTCATAATTTTCTGCATAAGTACTTACTAAAGAGATACCATTGTTAATAGAAGGGTTGCAGCAAAGTTTGCTTAACAACTTTATAATTAACTAGACTAGTTTGGTTGACATAGATATTGTTGGAAACCTTTAAAAATAAATTAGTTAGGACCATTTGGTGAAATTCTCATTCTATTTGTTGGAGTTACAGGTCTTTGTTTCCTTTCGCCGGCCCATGATGAGATTTAAAAGGGGGGTAATTTGACCCACCTTTTCCCCCCCTCCTATCCTCTTCATGTTCTCTAACCAGTAGGTCAGACATACTCCATGGGAGATCACCGAAGGACAACGTCACTTTACAGCAGATTTGAGAAGTGAGATTCTGGACACTACAAAGGTTCTTCTAGTGGGAGTGGTCAACCCAACTGGTAACTTCTTTTCTGATTCCTTGCAGGAAGACATGTATGGAGAATACATCTGATCAGCTCAACTATATGGGAGAGATTCTTATATGCAAATATGAATTTAATATACTTTTCATACTTGTCATACACCCTTCGAAGTGATAATATTTTCATGATCGATAGCGAGATCAGTATCAATTGAAACTAAATGAATTAACATTTACGTATATCCAACTTTTTAAATATGTTAAACTAAAAAACACTTGCGTAGATACACACGTACACACACACATATACATAATTCTAAACAGCATCAATGTATGAATAAATACATATAGGTAACAGTGTACAGAGATGACATTCCTAGAGTATTAAAATGTTGACATTTAATCCAGCCAGAGAAAAGTTTTGAATTCTGATTTCTGAATCAGATTTGAATCTTAAAGGCAGTTTCCAATTGGAACTTTGGACACTGCCATATAGTCAGACTAGCGTAGACATATTGAAGTGTATGCAAAATGTTGACACCTTCCCCATCGTATATTTTTGGGGGGAGGGGGGCAGTGTTGCATTACCGGCACAATTATTGGTGATCACCTGTTGCATCTCTGCATTGTAACATTTTGCAAATGACTTTTGAGCATTTCACCTTAAATTATTATAAATGATTGAGTCCAATATTTTGTTGAAAATACCAGAAATTGATGAAATTAATTAATTTATTAAATTGATTCCAACAATTTGCAACCAAAAATAATCAACCCCCCCCCTTCCTCAAAAGAAAAAAGAAATTATAACAAAATTTCCTTCAGGATTGTTACTAACTTTATGATCATGGAAAAAACACACCGTCATATGCTTTGAAACGTTGAATTGTTCAAATTTAGTCATTTCTTTTCAAATTTATATAATTTAGGTGATGAGGTATTTTTCAAAAGAGCAAAGAATTCCTCAATGTGCTGCAGAATGAACCATACTTAGTTGCCAATTCATGGTATTGGTGAAAAAAATGCAGAAAAAAAGCAGATTTCAATCTTTTGATGACACTTCAATATCTCTATGGATTATGGACCTATGATAGATCCATAGTTGGGACTGTTTGGGAAATGTTCAAAAATCACATTTATTTCATTTCACACTTTTAGTTTCTTTACTAAATTCAAAGAGAAGTAAATAAACAAAACATATTAATAGTACTTGAAAAGTTAACGGACCAAAGATAATACAACATACAAAGTTCTTTTTAGTGAAGTCATAAACTAGTTACCTTTTGACAAAATTTTGTCCTGTACACAATTTCTTGTAGGTTTTGCTTACAGTACAACAGCATTTGCACATGTTCACACAGATTTAAATACAACCCCATACCAGAGAATGTATACATTAAAGTCCTTGTGATATTCCCCCCCCCCCACCCCTACATGAATAGTTTTATTACTGAGCAAATTCTAGATGGTCACTGCTTTAGGTATGTCAGGTGATTGATCACATGACAAAACAAGAACTAGAATACTGTATTGTTTTCAGTGTAGAATGGCACATTCAACCGATTTTACTGGTAGGTTTAATCGAGTCGTCTATTTTGTCGTAAAGAAAAGTTGTCAATTACAAGCGTCAGTTGTTTATTTCAGTCAATCAATCAATCATATCCATTCATCAAGACAAGCAGAAATACAAAATTACATACGAGTGAGGTCATCAATATTGACAGGAAAATATGAATAAATGTAAATATTCACATAGAATGGTAACATGTGCCAAAAGTTACACAGTGGTCAATTATGGCTGAGATGTTTTACATAGCGACATGTCCTGTGATGCAAGAACTGTCAGTTGTATGTTGTCGCTCAGATAGAGTTACAGGGAGTATGTTTGTCACCCGTTGTTTCTTGCATAAATGGTTCCTCTTTTCTCTCACCCCTTATATACCAGGCTGGCTGCTAAATGGACCTTTCCAGCTGACCACACCAAGGTTTTCTTTTGTTCATAGCAGCAAGTAGCCGTACTTGGAAGAGACCACCATGCTTGGGAGCTGCAGGACAGAGATAAGGAAGCTTGGTGGATTCAAACAAAGCTTACGTTTTGACATGGTGAGTTACCAGCATTCGCTTTTCAAAGACTCAAAGTTTATTTTGAGTTTTAAAATGTGAGCGTAGATGATTGAAGGAGACCATAATCCAGTTACTATCATAGTTCCCTAAATGGAGATGCTAAATGTACAGATGGTGAACAATATCCCCCCCCCCCTGCACCTCCACCAAAACAATGTATAATATGAAACCATAACTCAATAATAATATCAAGGAAGAGAGTAATGCTTGCTTTTTCCAGTTTTGTGCGATATGGCTCCACCACAAATTGAAATCTATTAGATTATGTTTGCTTCGACGTTCTAAAAGGAAAACATTGCTGTCACTCAAGTTAAGTCAGTAAATAAGCTTTTCCTAAAGTATTACGTTATACCAGGAACAAAAATGTGGCTAATTTTCCCCTTTTAACCCTCTTACCTAAATTTGGTATATAAACAAACAATTCAAAACAAACAGGATGTGCACTAAGCCTTTTTCTTATTGGACAACTTTATGACATTTGACAAATATGCTTTGGATCTCTGAGGAATGATGTTGACATGGTGTAGAATTTACAGTTGTGTGTATCAAAGAGGGAAATTCCCCAAAGTACTGCTATTTAATTTGCAACACAATGGGTTCCAGATGTCCATAGTTGTGCATTGCATGGATGCCATTTGACTTTTCTGTGATTCACGCATCTGTTTAGAGGGCAGTGTTGATAGTTGTCCCTGTAAGTTACGGTAAATAAAGTAATAAACCAGGAGAACGATCCAAATTGGAGAATCTTGCAAGAAGTATAGATCATACAAAACAATAACAGCATCAAACAGGAACATATTCTGTATTCCAATCAATTATATGCGTTTTACAATGTTTGTTGGGGTTGGGGCTCTATACTATCAGTGCAAAGGTTCTCAGACCAGAGTCAAGCTGTACCCACCCCTTTGCTTACCTTTCAGAATACCACATTTTGTCATATATTCCAAACATGATTAAAATATGCCAATTTGCTAAATGTTTGTTATTGGTTAAACTTGTTTTTCTTCCTAAAGTAATGTTACTATTGGGATCACAACATTGTGGCAAATTCCATGCAATAGACAGCCATTTAACATACCTTTGCCCTATCAAAAGAGGATATTAATATAGTTTGTGGCTGATTTTTCATATTGTGTGATGCAAGAGGTTTAATATGATGTAATGATGATATTCAGTTGTTATTGGCCATTGAATGGTAATTCCTGTAGGTTTTTTGTCAATATATTCTGTATAACACTGTATTTTCTTTCTTTGCCCTAGAATGACTTTGTTCTAAGAGGGAGCTATAGTATACCAATGCTGAAAGAATGGCACTGCTTTGAAAGTATTGGAAGAAGCCAATAAATCAATCTGTGTTCTTGTGGAATCATTGGAGTGAGAATGTTGTTAGAGTGAATGTGTACTGTCATACAGAGAGTGGAAGTATTTGGCTGCCATTGGCGTGTTGTTGCCAGGCACATGCAGAAGCATGCCCTCCTCAAGACTGTGTTGTGATCAAGGTACTGATGTCACGAGGGTGTTTTGTCATCAAGATGCTATTCTCATCTGGATGTTGTTATCGTGGTGCAGTTCTCTTGGAGGTGATGTCATCACGGTGCTATTCTCATGGAGGTGATGTCACCAGGGTGGAAACATGCTATGCTCCTGAGAGGGGTTGTCTTCAGGGTGGGAGGGTATTGTTGTCCTCTCATGCTGAACAAGGTCTCTCACAAATATGTCCCTTCAGACACTTGTTGTCTTCCTAATGGTTTGTGAACAATCAAGATTGTTGACGTATGACCTTGGTGCCGACACCACTATGTATGTCAACATATTTATACTACAGTTAGTATACATCACCTTATAATGGTTCCATAAGATTGCTAATACCTGCAGAGGATTAATCTATTTGGTGTTGGTTATGACTTATAGTCCTACCATGATACTTTGTGCTATGATATAGAGTGTATCAAATGTAGATCTTATATGTATATTTAGTTTTGGCAACCAAACAATATGTGCAATGTAATCTATAGGTATGGTAGTTGTGTGTATCATTCTGGGAAGCACTATCATGTAGAGAATGTTATTGAATTATTTTTTTATTTATAAAAAACAATATATGTTGCTGCTATATTTTATGTAGTACTTCATGAATTATATTTATTACATATATATTTCCTATTTGGATAATAAGTTTATATTTTCAGTAAGGGAGAAGTGCAGTTTCTTTTTATGTTGAAAAGTATTTATATATTGGAAAGTATATGAAGGATTAGATCAATATTAGTCGGTTTGAGGGTAGATAGTATACATATGGGGTATATTGCATACATATAGGATAGATAGTATACATATGGGATAAATAGTATAAATATAGCATACATATGGGATAGATAGCATACATATGGGATAAATGATGTACACCAGGGTAGATGGTTTACATCAAGGAAGTAAATATATTTTTAAACAAATACACATTGACATCAACTGAAAATAACAAGATATTGAGATGGGGTTTTCAGTTAGCAGTGTGGTATATTTCTCTCTTCAATATAAGTTTCACATTGTTTGTCACCAGAAAGTCCTTTTCAAATCCAAAAACTTGAATAAAACAGATAGTGAAGCATGCAATCAACCTGTAGCGATCAAAATGAATATTTTTTGTTAATATTACTTTTGTCTTTCAAATACAAGACTTGCCTAGATGTATAGTATTGGTATGTACATTAGTTTGTTCCAATATGTATTTATTAATGCTTCAAATGACAAGTAGTGATTCTGTGACACCTGACATTGAAAATGTAGTTAATTCACTTTGGCCAAAAAAGATAAGAAAAGTATTATTGGTGATCATCTTCTATTTGGTGTACAGACCTGAATTTTTACATATTTAGAATCTGAATTTCTAAGTTCATTCAAATTTTCCCTAAATTTGGCTAGTGTGACAAAAATTGGAAATGTGCAGACTTTCATGTCACTTTTAGAGTACATTGTTCATGGAGGCACCCTCAGAAACTATTAACATACTAATAATTAGAGGCAAAACAGATAACCTTTAAATACAACACTTGATGGAAGCTCATAAAATTTGTTCATACTTAGCCTATAGTAAAATTATTGTGCACATATAACAAATACACCATTACAGTGCTGTGCAGAATTTGAGAAAACTTACGTAAAGCATCAAAGATAACAAAGTGGTAATTAACCCAAGTGGAGAGGTATTTAACGGCCACAAATAGTCAATTATATTCCTGTAATTCTGGCAGTATATATCTTTTATTTTCACATGAAATGTAATGCAATCAGCCATCAGAATTTGCCAAATGTCTTTATTCAACACCAATCAGCTTTATACGTGTCACTGATTTAGGGAGCCGATGCATGTGGTGTTCTCAAGCCATCTGCTGAGTGACTTGTCTTGTTTGTGATGGCTTTTGTTGGATGCCTCTCTGATTTGGAAGATGAGGAATTCTAAAATGAGAAGGAAAAAAAAGGATGAATACGCTATGAATCGTTGGGTGTAATGGATATACAGTCTGCAATATATTATAAAGATGTTATGAATATCCAGATTTCTAATGTCATTTGTCATGTCTCTGGTGCTTAAAACTTAAATTTTGCCATCTGAAATAAATTCTGTTTCTTCACCAAAAGAAGGTGTACCAATATTTCACCTGTTACTAATCTTTCCTGTGTTGCGTGAAGTATTTCAATCACTTATAAGAAATCCATGTAGTTACAGTATTTTGCTGTGCTATCAGTGCTATGAAATACAATTTTCCGATAATTTCTTTTTCACAAGCTGTGATTTTTGTAAATTTATCTTATTCATACCCCTGCACTGCTTGATTGGCGATCAGTGGAAAGATTGGCAACTATCCTACTCCTGGGAATAGACTTCTGTGATGCATATGGGCTATTCCCCATTACTGCCTTATGACTGCCAGTCTTCTTGCTAGTGGAGGCTATCGGGGGTAGAAAGGATGGCTTTGGTTTCTGTACTGATGTTCTCATAGAAACGTTCTGGGAGGGTCTAGACCTGGCCATGCTTGTAGTCTGTACTTTTGTTCTACTTTGAGATCTTGAAGCCTTTTTTGCTTTTTCCTTTTCTTCAATTCGCTTCAGTTCTGCCTTCAGCTTTCTGTTAAGATCTGATGCTTCTTTGAGTAATATCGTGGTGTCATCTTCAGAAAGGTCCGTTTGAGCCAACTGTTCACATAAATCAAAAGTTCTTTCCATATTGGATCAATAATCACTTTTTCAAACTTTTAGCAAGGCATTCAACCATTTGAGAATTTGGTGCTTTTAGTTTGAGAGTCATACAACTTGGCTACAGTAGGTACCCCAGCAATTGCCAACTATGCTGAGGCCCTAGGCCTCATGTGAAGTTGACAAATGCTGTGTAGGCCAATCACTACAAAAGTATCAACTGGGGCTGGTTCCTATGATGAAGGAATGTGACAAATTTCTTAAGATCGGTTACTACGGGTCATTCTACCCTGAATACAACACAAGTTGTTTCCGAACGGCAAACCAACTAGTAATGTAAGCGAAATTATTGGCAGTATCTTTCACAATCCGTCTTTGAAATCACCAATCCTCTGGGCACGGACCACTATCGCGCAACTAGTAATGTTAGACCTAGTAACAATATGATCGTTAGTCTATAGGCACATTACCCAATGCATGAATAAGGTGGGCTCAAACTGCTTGGAATCATGTCCGTAAGCTGGAGTCCATTTGGAAGTATGAGAATTTTAAACTCTCTTCAAAGTTTCATGAAGGAGCATGTTTTCAATTATATTCGTTTTACTGGAAAATGGGGTCAGAAAATACCGAACACAGAAACCAACACATTCTGGCGTCCGTGTTTACGGGTAGTTACCAGTAAAGTAACTAAGGAACGCCAAAAAGTGATATTGTTTTTAATACTCAGTTATTTACTGTGCACTTATGTATTTTACACATGTAATTCAACTTGAGGATGGTAAATTATTGACAGGAGGACACTCAGAGGTCCGTATACCACGCGAGACAACTTTTTTTAATATTTGATAAGAATGAAGGCAAAGCTTTCAATAATTGTTAATATTTAGCTCTAAAACAATGAAATTCGATGCTTTGTAGGTTGCCCATGTCTCGTTTAGTTTAGTAGAAAAAAGGATCAGGAGGGACACTTAAGTCCCCATTAAGGACCCTATAGAGAGAGAAAAAAAAACTGAAGACACAAACACTCAGACCCGATTACAAAGCTAGAATTTTGACGGCCTTATCCCAGACCCACTTAAGCTCGACCCCCTTAGCAAGCAAAATGATATGAGATTCATGAGAACCTCACTGCGCCAAGGGTACCCCATAATAACGATACATATGATGATAATAGCAGAAACACGGGATATATAAAATCTTCCCGTTTCGAGGATTTTTGGAGAGAATGATTAAGCAGCGTGAAGTTGCTTTGGCTTTCGGGTATTCCCACACATGTTTTCACATACACGTTCTGTGGCGTATACGTATTCCTTTCATTTTGTTGCACCCGGGTTTACTGATCGAAGTTTCAAGAGCACCATGGGTCTTAGTACTTTACCGACATGGAAAATGTAATGCTGCTCGTGCTTATTGTATGTCATATTTTGCAAATAATTCATTGTTATTTTTTGATAGCCTTAACTGCCACAACTTATAGATTTAGACTTAAATTAGTCGTAAGTTAAGATTGGCCAGAAATATTAGTTCCAGTTTATGTCGCGGAACTAGGGTTCAATTCAATTACTTTGCTGCCAATGGCCTAATATAACTTAGTGAAATATAGAGTCTGTTGTAACTTAGGCCTAAACCGGACACAATTATTATTACTTGATGACGTACATTTCAACTCTAATTGCTCTGATTTGTGATTGGTTTACCATGTATATTGTTGCATCAATTTTCTGCATTAATTTATCGTTATCAGCCAATTCAAATAATATTGCAATTAAGTACATGGGTAGGCCTATGGAAGTTTTAAAATTGCATCTGAACATTTTTCATATAGCATGAGGCTTTCTTCCATCTTTCTTGATTTATTTCTAGTCAGTTTCTTCCATAGTTCATTGCAATGTACCAGTTTAGTCTATAGGGCTGTAATAGGGGAATAGGGTGACATGCAGTGTCAGATGGTAGAATTAAACCAAACATAGGAACAGTTTTTGGTTAAAATGTCAGACCTAGGCTATAGTACTACATTACAATTGATTACATGAATTTCATCCTTTTTCTATGTACAACAACACATTCCTTAACAATAATATAGGCTTTTTAAGAGTAATTGTCACTCTAAGTCTAACATCACAGTAGCTCTGCAGAGCATAATGGCAAAAGCATTTTGTACAATAATATCCCCACAAAACTTTTTTTTTTTCCACTTTCCCTACACAGTTGAAAACATGATAAGTAATCAATTAAATTTTGAAGGGAGATAGGATACTGGGAGTGCTTGACACTGCCCTAAAACCATAATACTCTCTGTAAATTTCTGGTGTGTTGGCAGGTCTGTATAAAAAATATGGTTGTTGAATTTCATTCATAACAATTCAACTACTACTGTAGCCTACTTACTTTTCTCCATTCTTTTATCTTTCCCAAGGTTTGGGCCATGTTTTGTTGTGTGACTTTGAACCAGGAAATTCTTCACATATTCTAAAGGAGATTCCACAAAATGGCAGGGAATTATTGTGAACGAAGTTTAGCGTCTTTGTATCCCAGGGTTTATTTGTTAGTGAACAGAAACATCCAAAGGAACGGGCAACGATTTCATTATTCTACGGAGAAACCGTCAAGGAAGACAAAAACCGAAGAGAAAGGAAAGACGCAGCAGCATAAAGGAAGCAGATGGAATCCTCTCGACATCCAAATGTTGTCATCTAATTTGCATAATCAAATATTTAAAGGAGGGAAAGTGGCTACAGGTAGCGAAGAAGTTGAGAGAAGAATAGAAAAAAGCAAAAAGCATCTCGAGAGACATAAACTCAGAGGGAAGAAAGTGAAAGCCATTCCTGATGTCGACTTGAAAATGCCGAGACTGTTTGGCAAAAATATTGATGACCATTTTCAAGTTCTGGCCAGAGCTCAGAGTGAAGACCACAGGGTACTGGCAAAACATCTAGCTGATAATAGCCTTCCACCTGTACCAAAGCAGTGGTCATACAGTAAAGGCTGGACAGCCTACCATTCAGATGGTTCAATGAAAGCTGTACAATTCCCTCCGGATCAGGCACTGGTGTTTGACATTGAATGCTGTGTGAAAGAAGGAAATTACCCAACCTTAGCTGTTGCTGCCTCACCTACAACCTGGTAATGTTCAAACATGAGTAATTCTGGGCTTCCATATATCCATGAGTAATTCTGGGCTTCCATATATCTAATGATTTTGATAATCGATTTTGTGGAAGATCTATTAGTCCAAATTATTCACAGACATTGCAAAGTGTTGAATGTAGAGTGTTGAATGAAGGAAAATTGTCTGACTTTGAAGAAAATATTGATTACAAATTTTTTTCCATGGAAAAACGGTACTTCCACTGGACCAATGATTTCAACTCTGGTATTGTACAGATTAAATTGTGAATTTCTGAATTCTCCCATGTTACATACATCTGGTGTATATGGAGTTTTTAATTCTTTCCTGGAAGCAAAAGAAATGATGGCGTGTGTGTGTGTGTATTTATATTTGTGTGCACACACTGGATTAATATCATAGTTGGTATCTGGATTCAACCAGGCGCGTAGCCAAGGGGGGGGCGAAGGGGGCGGCCGCCCCCCCCTTGAGCATATTTTTAAAAATTTTTTTGAATGTTTGTATGATATCGCTAGTAATTTCAAAAGAGAAAATGCTAAGATGCAACTTACAAGGCCTGGGAAGTGCCATTTCCAGCGATCTGGGAGGCATTTTCAGCCAAAATTTTCTTGTACGCTTCGCGCCAATCATGGTGGCGCTACGCTTAGATAGTATGCAATGCCGTATCTATGGCTCTGAAAATTTTTCTACATTTTCGCCCCCCCCTTGGCAAATTCCTGGCTACGCGCCTGGATTCAACTGTTTAAAAGGTCAAAGGTCATGTGAGGGAAACAGAAGGCAAAGTCTTAAAGGACCGTTTTAAACACAATAAACACAAAAAACACAAACGAAAAGCTTGAATGAAATCCATATTTGGTGTGTTAATCCACTTAAGTTACAAGAACCCTATTGACTGTTGTAAAAACCGAAGTTCATTTGTGGTCATCAGAGGTCATTTGTAAAACAGTGTAAACATGGTACGGCCATGAGTAAAGCTTGCATAAACTTCATAATACTTGTAATGAAGTAATGTGGATCCACTTTTGTAAGTATATACAAGAACAGTATTGATTGTTGTAGAGGTTGAAGGTCACCAGGCATCAAAGGCAATCAGAGGTCAAACTATGAAAATCTTATAAACAGTGTAAGAACAACTTTGGTAATGGTCAAGACTTGCAATGTTTTCTGCAGTGTTGCATTAAATATTTGTAACTGGACAAAAAAGAACATAATTTGACGTTTCTTGCTTGTTCTAAGATTTAGTGTCTCACTTTCACTAGAAAGTGGACAACAAACATTCTCCAGATGCACAAGATGTCTTCATTTAAAAGCTTAAGCACTTTTTTCTTCATTTGAAAGACAGATGTGTGTTTTTGCATTTCCAGAGTCATGATAACATTACTTGAACACTGGAATTTTAATTTTTTTTATGGCTGGCTCTTCTTTCTTAAACTAAAAATTATGCCACCTTTATGCCTTTAACTTCACTTTTTCCCTTTGTCAAAATATTTGTTTCCCCTTTTCTTTCATTTGCATTACATTATATGCAGGTATTCGTGGTGCAGTGATAGACTTATAGAGGGCAGGCTAGCTGTAACACAGAGAATTAATTTAAATGATCTGATACCATTGGAATCACCATTTTCCAAGAAACCAAGAAGGAAAGATCTTCTCCCAAGACTGGTTGTTGGTCATAGCGTCAGCTTTGATCGTAGCTTTGTCAAAGAGCAGTATTATATCCAGGTAAATCAACTCAAGATATTTATTTAGTTATTTATTTAGTTATTTCAACTTTATTTCAAATGAGAGGGTAACTTGGTTAGCTGAAGATAATGTTCCCTGCTGCCGTCTTTAATTTAATTGTCATAAATGTCTAGAACAAAGGTGTAAAATGCAAAAATAATTTTTAATGTAAGAACTAGCGTGTAACAGGATCTTAAAAAAATTAAACTAAACATAAATGAATCAAATGTAAACGAATAATAATGAGCCCATGGTAATACTTGGCACGTAAGCACCAACGCGTAAAATGAATATAATTTAATAGATATATTACCGTATATTGAAACAGCAAAAAATTAGTACATAAAAGCATAATTGTGGAAATTACATGAGGGGGTAAACATTTCATTCATATAATTGGATGCTTATCCGATAAGAGATTTATATACCATGACTAATCATTTATAGTTTAAATGTAAGTCAAAAGATTGCCAATAACAGAACCTTAAAAAGGTCACATGATCTTTTTTGGAGCTTAATAATCCTATTAATATTTCTCAACAGATGTCAAAGTCTGAAAACTTTTTAAACATAACTCCAAAATTAAAGCTTAAATTAATCTGTGAATTCTTTAATGGTATGTTTTTCTTTTGGTGACCACAGTTTGGTAAAATTCAGTTTAGTTTAGTTTTGTGAAGGGGCTCTATAGGTCTTCAATGAAACATACAGTCTACCAGAAAATGAAATCTGCTTCAAAGAGTTCATAGGCTTGCTGTAAACACTCAAGCAGGCCCTTATTAGTTTAACACTCTGAGCTTCAAGAGGTCAACAGGTTATCTCAAAGTGGCTCAAGGCATCAGCACTGTTATCTCAAATGGTCTCAACATTGGTCATTTTCTCTGTGATTTATACTAGATTACTTTGCTGTGGCATTAAGTTTTGAAAATATTTATCAGCATATAAACAATGTCATGTAGAGCTCTCATTCATAAATATAAAATTATTAAAGGGATGGTTGGTGACAGAGCTGATGTGCTAACTCAAAATTGGTAAAAGAAAATGTCCTTTTATTCATACATCTAGGTGTCTATATATTCCACATAGGAAGACAATTCTTTCTGAATATTGAAACATTTTGGAATAAAAATTCTATACTGTGAAATCCTTACCAGTGAATTAATTTGTTCATGCCCACAAGAGAGTGCTACAAATAACGGCTGGAAATATCTGATCTTTTCTGGTTCTCACTTAATTCTTGGACAAATTGTTATTTTGCTCAATGAAAAGTGACTCAGTGCTATCTTTTACTCATTAGTTGAGTAAGATCGGTTCTTATATTTACATCTAGAGTCTGTTTTGTGAAATGGCAACACCACCTCCTCTTTTATTATTTCTATTTCTTTGAAAGAGTTTGTAGTCATATATTTGAAGGTTGTCAATACTGTAGGAGAAAAATCATGCAGCCAGGTTTCTGTAATGCATATAGAAGTGAACTTAAAATTGTTTAATAGAATGCATAACATTTACAAAAGAGTCAAAGTTCTTTGTAAGACTTATGACATTAACATGAAGAATTGTGGTATATATGTCAGGACACTGAATATTGGTATTAAAGCTAGAATCAATATATTAATTACACAGAAAATTACTTAATTCGTCTCCCTGGTCTTTAGTGACTGTTGAAAGATGTTTGATTCTACAGTGTTCACACCATATTTGATTAACGGGTCACAGACAATTTTTGGACGATATTAATACATTATAAGCATAACATTGCCATTGATTTACATGGTCTAATGTTAGTTTCTTCATAACGGTATATAGATGAGTTAAAGAAAGGAAAAAATGGAAAGGGTTAGTTTACGTAAAAAATTTATGTAAGTTCTGGCCAGACACGCCACATATCACTGTACTACTCATATCATTACCATTTACAAATATTGCTGTATTATTCTGAAAATACTGTCTTGTTTATTTGCCAGAGCACAAAGCTTCGTTTCTTGGACACGCTTAGCCTGCATATGTGTGTATCTGGTCTCACTACGTACCAAAGAACTCTGTGGAATGGAGCAGGCAATGGAATTAATGCCGCTAAGAAGAAACGTGAAAGACCTAACGGGAGGGACGAGGTAAAATTCATCTGCAGGCTATTACTTTCTTGGAAGTTGAATGACCTTTATTAACTATTAGTGCCTTTGCTTTATTTGAGCTAATCTCGTAAAATGTTTGTCTCTTCCAGCCTCAGCCTTCAATTTATATTTCATCTGGCTCCATAATAAGAGAAAGTACAATGTTTACAGTTGATCATGTACAGACCTGATGAGTAAGTGGAGAGTAGGCTAGAGTCCCAGCCTCCTAGGGCTTTTGTTTCAATTAGGGAGCCATGGGGCAATATAGGATAAGGAATAATGTATTCTCATTTTGGTAATTTACTTAAGAATACCGAACACTTAAATTAGGAGGTATTATAAGATATTGGTCTCCTGGGCTGGACCTGGCTCTAAATTCCCTGATCTTACATTCATGTTGAGTGGCGCTATATAGTTTCCTCGGTGCTGTGGCATTCATTTGGTCATCCATATTAGAGCTAGGTTTGTATCCCTGCTACTATTAGGCTAAGTGCAATGTCTACAGTAACTCAACTGAGACTATAGCTAAGATACAGTATACCCGCTGCCAGGTATCAATTCTGCTGGCTTAAATTAGAACGAACAATTTCCACCGAAATAAACCAGTGTCGTGAATTGGAGGTGATCATGATTCAAGTGAATCGATAGTTGAGCATGGAGGAAACATGTGGGTATACCTCGTAACAAGGGTCGAAAAAATGCCTTCAAACTGCTGGAATGTCAGAAGAAAATAATTAGCAAAAAACAGTATATTTAATAGTCTATTCAGTGAAAAATGGGAGTCACATATGATATGGTTGGAAGTGGAGTAGTATCATTGTGTTGTCATAGTGATCAAAGCCATCATCTTGATTGGTAGTTGGAATGCAAGACACTTCTGTCTTTTCTCTCTTAGATTTGATCTCTCTTTCATTTGATCTCTCTTACATTTGATCTTTCTTTCATTTGATCTCTCTTACATTTGATCTCTCTTACATTTGATCTCTCTTACATTTGATCTCTCTTCCATTTGTTCTCTCTTACATTTGATCTCTCTTACATTTGATCTCTCTTAGATTTGATCTCTCTTACATTTGATCTCTCTTAGATTTGATCTCTCTTACATTTGATCTCTCTTAGATTTGATCTCTCTTACATTTGATCTCTCTTACATTTGATCTCTCTTTCATTTGATCTCTCTTCCATTTGATCTCTCTTACATTTGATCTCTCTTAGATTTGATCTCTCTTAGATTTGATCTCTCTTAGATTTGATCTCTCTTACATTTGATCTCTCTTAGATTTGATCTCTCTTACATTTGATCTCTCTTTCATTTAATCTCTCTTCCATTTGTTCTCTCTTACATTTGATCTCTCTTACATTTGATCTCTCTTAGATTTGATCTCTCTTACATTTGATCTCTCTTACATTTGATCTCTCTTAGATTTGATCTCTCTTACATTTGATCTCTCTTAGATTTGATCT